>JAVKPL010015119.1:0-99354 GCA_032173675.1 Gastrolobium villosum | reverse complement strand
CAAGTTCTAGAGGACAACAATCAAGAGTAAAATCACACAAGAAAGAAAGACTGGCCTACATATGAAGACCATGTCTACAGGCTCAAAAACCTCACAAGGGTATACCAAATCATGCAATCAGCAGCACAGTATCAAACAGCAAGTAATGCAATCCAAGAATCAAGAACCAAGCCCAAACAGAAATTTCTATCAAGCCCTGTGATTCAAGTATAATCCATGTATAACTTACTAATCATAGGAGAACAAGAAAATTAATCAACTCTTTTTTTTTTCTTTTTTTTTTGTTTTTTGTTTTTAATTGAAATCCAAACATGAAAAACAAAGCTAAGAAAGGAAGTGAACTCCCTGTCCTCCTTAAGGAGGGTAAACAGCATCATTTACCAGGCATGAACTTAAGACGGGAATTGAATAACAGCACATTCTGGCCCACTGCAAAGTCCTTCCTCAGGATCTGCTTATCATGGAAAGCCTTTGTCTTTTCCTTGTATAGACGTGAGCTCTCATAGGCATCCAAACGAAGCTCCTCTAACTCTTGTAGCTGTAGTTTCCTTTCTCCCCCTGACTGGGTTAGGTCCATGTTACACTGCTTCACAGCCCAATATGCCCGATGCTCCAGCTCCACTGGTAGGTGGCATGCCTTACCATAAACAAGCCGGTAAGGGGACATCCCAATCGGAGTCTTATAGGCAGTCCTGTATGCCCACAAAGCATCTTCTAACTTCTTGCTCCAATCCTTTCTATTAGCATTGACAGTCTTCTGAAGGATTTGCTTAACTTCTCTGTTTGAAACTTCAGCTTGGCCATTGGTCTGTGGATGGTATGCTGTAGATACTTTGTGGAGGACTCCATATCTTTTCAGCAAGGAATCCATGCTCCTATTGCAAAAATGTGAGCCCTGATCACTGATAATGGCTCGAGGAATGCCAAACCTGCAGAAAATATGACAACGAACAAAATCTACAACAACAGCAGAATCATCAGTTCGGGTGGCTTTCGCCTCAATCCATTTAGAAACATAATCCACAGCTAAAAGTATGTAAGCAAAACCAAAGGAAACAGGAAAGGGACCCATAAAATCAATACCCCAAACATCAAAAACCTCACAGAAAAGTATAGGGTTTTGGGGCATCTCATTTCTACGGGAAATGCTACCTGTTCTCTGACAATTAGCACAAGACTTACAAAACTCATAAGCATCATGAAATAGAGAAGGCCAGAACAAACCAGAATCTAGAACCTTCCTTGCAGTTCTTTGTGGTCCAAAATGACCACCACAGGCAGATGCATGACAAAGATTCAAAACAGACAGAGTCTCACTGTCAGGCACACATCTTCTAATCACTTGGTCACTACAAAATCTCCACAAGTAGGGATCATCCCACACATAGTATTTAGATTCACTTTTCAGTTTCAAGGTCTGAGCCTTAGTGGAGTCAACAGGTAATGCACCAGCAACCAAGTAATTAACTATATCAGCAAACCAGGGGAACTTACCTTGCAGCTGTAAAAGCTGCTCATCAGGGAAATCATCCCCAATAGGTATCGGGTCAGATGGAAGAGAGGTGATGCGGCTCAGATGATCAGCAACTTGGTTTTCCGCTCCACTTCTATCCTTAATCTCAATATCAAACTCTTGGAGCAGCAACATCCAGCGGATGAGTCTAGGCTTAGCATCTGCTTTCTTTAAAAGAAATTTCAAAGCTGCATGGTCAGAGAAAACAATAACCTTGGTATCTAAAAGATACGACCGAAACTTATCAAGAGCAAACACTATAGCCAAGAGTTCTTTTTCAGTGGTGGTATAGTTGGATTGAGCAGAATCCAACGTCCTGGATGCATATGCAATGACATGTGGGGCCTTGTTGACCCGCTGAGCAAGAACAGCTCCAACAGCATAATTTGATGCGTCGCACATCAACTCAAATGGAAGAGACCAATCAGGTGCTCGGATAACAGGAGCTACGGTTAGGCAGCGCTTCAGATGTTCAAAAGCTGCCTTGCATGCATCACCAAACTCAAAGTCAATGTCTTTCTGGAGAAGGTTGGACAGTGGAAGAGCAATCTTACTAAAATCTTGAATGAAGCGCCTGTAAAAACCTGCGTGGCCAAGAAAAGAACGAACTTCTCGCACAGAAGCAGGGTAAGGCAAAGCAGTAATAACATCAATTTTAGCAGGATCCACTTCAATACCCTTTTTAGAGACAACATGTCCTAAAACTATCCCTGACTCAACCATGAAATGACATTTTTCAAAATTCAACACAAGATTGGTTTGAATGCATTTGTTTAAAACTCTACCCAGATTATCCAAACATGCATCAAAAGAAGGGCCATAGACACTAAAATCATCCATAAAAACCTCCATGCAATCCTCTAACAACTCAGAAAAGATGCTTACCATGCAACGTTGAAAAGTACCTGGTGCATTGCAAAGTCCAAAGGGCATCCTCCTGTAAGCATATGTGCCAAATGGGCATGTGAAGGTCGTCTTCTCCTGATCCTCAGGTGCAATGTGGATCTGGAAGTAGCCTGAGTATCCATCCAGAAAACAGTAGTGGGATTTACCAGCCAACCGCTCTAACATCTGATCAATAAATGGAAGAGGATAATGGTCTTTGCGGGTTGCCTGGTTGAGCCTACGATAGTCTATGCAGACTCTCCAACTGTTTTGAGCTCTTGTTGTAATTAGCTCATTTTTCTGGTTGGCAATCACAGTGACTCCCGACTTCTTAGGGACCACCTGAACAGGACTAACCCACTGGCTATCAGAGATGGGGTAAATCATCCCAGCTTGCAAGAGTTTTGTTACTTCCTTCTTCACCACATCTAGAATTAGTGGGTTCAATCGCCTTTGGGGTTGTCTCACTGGTTTAGCTCCTTCTTCAAGTAGAATACGGTGCATGCACGTGGAAGGACTAATGCCAATAATGTCAGCCATTGTCCACCCAATTGCCCTCTTATTTGCTTTCAGCAGGGTTAACAGTTTATCCTCCTGCTGAGGTAGAAGGTTCTTTGCCACAATAACTGGTAGCTGCTCATTCTCTTCAAGGAATGCATATTTCAAGTGGTCAGGCAGAACCTTCAACTCCAATTTCGGAGGCTGCTCAATGGATGGAAGAGGTGTGGTTGGTGGTGCAAATTCTGCAGAAAACAAGTCAGCAGCTATGCCTGTAAACAAATTCTCAGAAACAGAATTAGGATCATCACTAATATCAGCAGGCAATTCAGATAATGCAGATTCACACTTAGAATCAGATTCATCAATCAGTGCATCATTAAAACCAGAAAGATGTGATGCTATTTCAGCACAAACAATGCACTCTTGACTATCACCACAATCACAAAAATCAGAAGCATGAGTAGATGAAAAATCAGAAAAACCAGCAAGGAATTCAGCAGAAAAATCCTCAATAACTTCATCTATCACATCAATGCAGAAAATAGAATGCTCTTCCAAAGGATGTTTCATGGCATCAAATATATTAAAGTGCACAATGCTATCACCAAACTCCATGGAAAGAGTACCAGAATGAACATCTATCTTGGTCCTAGCTGTTCTCATGAAAGGCCTACCAAGTATGATTGGTGATCTATTAGTAGCAGTCTCACTCTCCATTTCTAAAATGTAGAAGTCAGCAGGAAAAATCAGATTATTAACCCTGACCAATACATCCTCAATCAAACCAGATGGGTGAATACTACTCCTATTAGCTAACGTAACCACAATACTAGTAGCACGCAAAGGACCAAGACCAAGAGACTTATAAACAGATGCAGGCATAACATTAATGGAAGCTCCTAAGTCTAGCATGCAATCATGAAAAACAGAATTGCCAATCACACAAGGAATAGTAAATGTCCCTGGATCTTGACACTTTTTAGGCATAGGCTGGATGAGTGCTGATACATTCTGACTCAGGTTAACTTGCTCATCTCCTTTCAGTCTCCTCTTGTTGGTGCACAGCTCCTTTAAAAACTTGGCATATCTCGGAATCTGTTGTATTGCATCCAGAAGAGGGATGTTCACCTCAACTTTTCGGAAGGTGTCAAGTATCTCTTTATCTTGAGCCTTTGCTGATTGCTTCTTGGACTTAGTGGCTCTTTGAGGGAATGGCAGAGGGATATGGACATCAGATGTATCAGTGATCTGCTTCTTGGAACTAGTGTCACCTCCCTTAGATGACTCAACAGCAGCTTGGTTTGGCTCCTCCATTTGCTTTCCAGACCGCAGAGTAATAGCACTCACATTTCCGCTTCCTTTTGGATTTGGAACTGTTTGGGATGGAAGGGAGCTACCACTTGCTTGTTGATTCTGACTCATTGATGTTGCAAGTTGGCCAATCTGTGTTTGCAGATTCTGGATTGAAGACTCAGTCCTCTGCTGGAATTGCAGATTGTTAGTTGCCATCTGCTTCACTAAATCCTCCAAAGAAGGACCATTGCCACTAGCTTGCTGCTGCACTGGTGGCTGCTGCATTTGCTGCTGCTGCATTGGTGGCTGTTGCGTTTGCTGTTGAGGTGCAAATTGTTGAAAATTCTGCCTCTGTTGTGAAGGTACAAATTGTTGCCTCTGCTGGAATGGTGCACTCTGCTGATTCTGCTGGAATTTTGCATTTTGCTGATTCTGGCTCCATTGGAGATTTGGATGATTTTTCCAGCCAGGATTATATGTATTTGAGAAGGGATTGTTTTGCTGCTGCTGGTACTGTGACTTGGTAGGAAAAACTGCAGCAACAGACTGATCAACTGACTGATCAAATTGGAAACCGCTATCTTGGAAGGAAGGGCAAGCATCCGTGGGGTGAGAAGGATCACAGCAAATGCCACACAGGTTGCTTATTTGTTGAGCAGAAGGTTGCACAGTTTGTGTCACTGCCAACTGCCTCACCATTGATGTCAACTCATCAAGTCTGTTCTCCATTCTTTGATTATCTATGCTTGATGCTCCTGCTGCCGCCACTATTGAATTTTGTATTGGAGGAGCTTGCACTTGGAACACTGCACTGCTGTTTGCTCTAGTGCCAAATTGTTGAGCATTAGCAGCTATCTCAGCAATCAACTCTTTTGCCTCATCAGGTGTTTTATTACTCAGGACTCCTCCACTAGCTGCATCTAAAAGGTTCCTATCCATAGGCAGCAACCCTTCATAGAAGTAAACAATCAGGAGATTGTCTGGGATCTGATGATGTGGACAGCTTGCACAAAGCCTTTTAAACCGCTCCCAATACTCATGCATGTTCTCCCCATTAGACTGCTTTATGCCACTGATATCTTTTCTAATTGTGGTGGCCCTGGATGATGGGAAGAATTTTTCCAGAAATAATCTGGACATGTCATTCCAGCTGACAATGGAGGAAGGTGGCAAGTAGTACAGCCAGTCCTTAGCTCCACTATCCAAAGAGAAAGGGAAGGCACGCAACTTGATTTGCTCCTCATCCACCCCTGGTGGCTTCATAGTGCTGCAGACTATATGAAATTCCTTTAGATGTTTGTGAGGATCCTCACCTGCAAGACCATGAAATTTTGGAAGCAAATGTATCAGTCCAGACTTAAGCTCAAAAGGTACAACAGGGTTAGCATAATGAATACACAGAGGCTGCTCATTATTAGCATCAGGTGCAGCCAATTGCTTAAGCGTCCTATTATCCATGGTCACAGAATCAAATAAATTACCAAAAGAGTAAACACTATGTAAATGACTCAAACAAACAGACTCAACAGACTCTAAGGTATGCTCAGGAACAACCCTACTGTAAGTCAACCTACGAGCTCTACTAGCAGCATGCAATGATCTCTCTATCTCAGGGTCATATGCATATAAATCATCAACATTGGTGGTACTCCTAGTCATGCATCATAGGCAAAGGCACACAGCAGTAAAGTTAGTCACAAAACATACGACAGGACACAAAAATTTGCCGAAAATAGCAAACAGAAGCAAAAATAAATCTATGAAAAATACCAAATGACCTCAGAATGCTATGGGACCAACTCTCCTAAACTCTAATTGACCTTACGGACTCAAAAATCAAATAATTTTTTTTAAAAAAATAAAATAAAATAGTAAATGGACGAATTTGGCAAAACCAGGGCCTGATTCGTGGGGCATAGCCCCACGACTTTTGATAGGGATGATCGTTTCCTTCAGGTAACCAATTTTCAGATCGATCAAAGTAAGTCGAACAAATTCAGAAATACCCGACACGTCCTGAAACAACAAAGAAACAGCAAATAAGGTTAGTAAACGGCTGAATTTGGCAAAAATAAGGGTCACCTCACGCCCTTCTAGGGCGTGACTTATGCTCAGAAGGTCGAATTCCTTGGGGAAGAGAACTCCCGAAGCCAATCTCTCAAACAGAAGTTTTACCAATTTCCCCAAATTGCCCAAAACCGTAAACCGTAATGCAATTTTTTTTTTATTAATTTTTTAAAAAAAAAAAAACAGAAACAGAAGAAGAAAAGAAAAACAAATAAAATAAAAGAGAATTAATGAGAAAATTAAATTTTTTTTTCTTTTTTTTTTAAACTGAAAAAGAAACAAGAAGTATCACAAAAAAAAATGATTTAGACCGATGCAATTTCCCCGGCAACGGCGCCAAATTTGACACGAGCTGTCGAACTCGCGCAAATTAAAAATTATTTTTAATTAGGGTTCAAAAATTTGCAGTAAAGTGGAAACCCTAAGCGTCTCTCAAGGAAATTGAATTGGTAAAAATCGCTTATGAAAACAGAAAATAAAAAGGGGGGTTTGGATTTGGGTTGAATAAAAGACAGAATATAAAAACTGGGATTAAAACTTCGTAATTAAAATTAACCAACCTAGGGTTAGGGTTCCATGGACGTCCTTCATTGGATAAAAATTACCAAATTCACGGTTGATCTCAATTGAATCAGAATCCTTATTTTCAATTGAGAACAATCGGATCATCAAATCTGATGATTATTCCTTTTCCATGATCACAATCGCGAACCTCAGATCGAATATCCACAATCGCACGATATCGATCTGAGTTAGGAAAAGAAACAAATCTGGTTAAAGAATTAGAAAAATTACCAAATTCACGATTAATCTCAATTGAATCAGAATCCTTATTTCCAATTGAGGTTAATCGGATCATCAAATCTGATGATCATTCTTCACCCATAATCGCAATCGCGAACCTCAGATCGAATATCCACAATCGCACGATATTGATCTGAGTTAGGGTAAAGAAACAAATCTGGTTAGAGATTGATCGCAGATCCTCTAAACAGATCCATGGAATCCCTTCCCCTTAGGTTGATTAAAAGGGGGTTTAGCCTAGCATGGCTAGGATAAACATGATTACAAATTAAATTGCATAAAAGAAAAAGAAAAAGAAGAAGAAGATGAAGAACGCGAAGAACGCTTCAGAGAAAATGCTTTGATCCACAATTCTGAAAATTACAAAAATTCAAATGTTTTCCTTCCCTTGTGCTTCATATGCACCTAGGTCAGAAATCAATGTGGGCTGGGCTTAATTCAGATCGGCCCGGCCCATTCGTCTAAAATACAAAATAAAATAATAAAATAAAACTTAATTACAAGTCTAAAACTTCAGCAAAACATGGTCTTCTTGGCGTTAGAAATCGACCAGCTTCCAGTCCGAATTGGGCTTCGAGCTCTTCATAAGAATTGTAGCCCTCTGTGTTATCTGAAAAACCCAACAAGAACGGAGTCAATCCGACAACTGTGGACCGAGATATGGCCAAAATACAGAAGTAGCGTAAAGCTGAAAAATTCTGACGAAAATAAATTAAACCCAATCAAACACTAAAAAATGTAAATTAACTCAAAACATCATTATTTTATTCAAATAAATCCTAAAAATACTAATCAAGAGCAACAAATAAGTGCAATAAAATATGAGGCTAGAAGAGTATAGTCAGCCCTAACAAACAATGGTGGATAAGCACAAAATGAACTGATTGCTATGATTGGCCATTTCACTGTGATTATCAACTGCAATTACACTGCACATGGTTCATGTAATAAGAGGAGCTTGTTGAAGCAATACCAATGACAGCAACAGGATTGCAAATTATATCAAGCTGCTTTATTACGATTACTGGAGTTGTACATGGTCTTTGTTGTTTGTATTAAAATAGGAGAAGTAACTCTTATTTAATTAAAACTTTGTGAATGAATTTGTAACTCTGCAAACCATATGTTATAAATTTGTAAGTTGGCTATATCTGTATGTGAAAATAATATATACTCTTCAATCCATGTATTATAAATATGAAATATGCCTATGATTACCTCAACATTGGCCCTCTATGAAATACTGATAACCATTTGTTTTTGAATTTACTTGCCAAAGTTTCAAAGTTTAGAATTGATGAGACTGGCTTTTATGGAAGGTTTTTTTAGATGTCAAGAACCTGGGGGGTACTGTTTAGTCATTCTCAGTGATGTTTGATGATCACTTCCTATATTCCTTTCTTGTTAAATGAAAGCTAAGTTGGTTTTTACCCTTCTAAGAATTATCTTGTTGCATTTTTATCACTATAAATTCAAATCCATCTATAGCATGGTGAATTCCTTTCATGTTTGATGATCACTTCCTATATTCCTTTCTTGTTTTGTCTCAATCCATACTCAGCATGTGTCTTTCAAATTAAAAGCAACCTGTTTATTTTTGAAACAAAAGTCAATTATCTAAAATGATTTGGCTCTTTCTCAGGCTTTGAATGTTTCCATGGAGTAGACACTGACTTAAGTCTTAACAATGTATCCTGATACCTATGTTACTAAAAATGTCAGCTTAATTAAATGGAACGAAGCACAATATATTAACAATAGTTTATGTTCATAACCAATGACTCAAATCCAATAACCACAAAGGATAAAAACATCTAACATTTATAATAAATAACATAGTTACAAGTCAACAAAGGCAAAGGACTAAAAAAGTTTTACAGCATAACCATAAAGCCTTCATTAATCAAAGGTCCCTATACAAGCTGATTTACATCTTCCTTAAACGCATAATTGTTAAAACCGACACCCTACATCAAACACAGTCGGTTGAATGGTTTAGGTTGAGGGCCTTTGGAATTTATGTGGGATGACATGGATCAGCAATTTTTCAAACCATTAGTAGTTGAAGACCCTGCTGCAACAAGTAGTTGAGGCAAGACAACTACAAATGGCAGTAGACAATGCATAAAAGAAATATATCAAAGCAATAAGAGTAGTACTTACCACTTACACTTGGAGATGCAGAACAAAATTAACAGACCCCATTTAGCAATATTTCATCCAGTCTGGACTCCAATTATACAGATAACAACTTCAAGGCACAAAAATACAGTCTGCATACTGGGGAGAATTACTCTAATGTGCTTGTTTGTATGTAAAGTCAGTTCACCTCACCAAAAATACAGTGAACATGTAGCAGTTAAGCATAGGTACTTCACTCATTTGACTGCCATGCACCAAATACTATGATACTTCCCATGCTATTGTTTGAGTGTAATAGGAAAACAAAGCAAACCAAAATGTTAATATACACATGATAATCAAAATATCCCTACTGGACCAAAATAATTACCCATAAAATTGTCATATAGAATCTGACAATATCCCAGCCACCAAGCATCGCCTTTTACCCTCGTTGCATTGCATGAAGATATCTGTCAAATTGTTATCCTTGCCGAGGTGGACAGCAACATGAACCATCTGCTCCATAATTAGATCTTCAAATTTTTCTAGCTCAGTCATAATAGACATGCGCCTATTGCTTCCAGCATTCTGTTGGGCAAAGCAAGCTACCAACTTGTCCATGGTATCGGTAGTTTGAAAGTAAACTGGCCTTTGATGGCCGATGCATGTAAGGTGTAAAATCAAAAAAAATTACTGCGGAAACATACATGCACACGTGGATTCATGCTTTAGGACAGCATGATGTTACCTTGTTTTTGGCCTGATCAGTCAGGGAGATCAGTTGTCAGGTCTGAATGGTTCAAACCCTCTAATGGTGATCCACACCATCGTTCGTCAATGATGCAAGAACGCCTTCTTTAAAGCCACCAGATGATCACCACAATGAGGCTTGCTATGCGCACAAGTGATGAAGGTGGAGCCTAGGTATTCTATTTGGAAAGGTGTAGTGAACTACCCTACAAAATGGTGCAAGAGATGAAGGAGTATAGGCTAGGTTTTCTCAAAACCCTAAGGAAAGGAACATGTGTCTTGTTATGCGCACACTTGGTGGAAGAGAGAATGATAATTAAATGAAATTATCCTTTCAAAATAAATTGAAAGTGGCGCATGAATAAGGGAGGATAAGGTGTAGTTGTTGCAAAACAAATCTTGCCAACAACCTCCAATCTTATCCTCATGAAACTAAGTTCAAAACAATTCAAAATCAGATTCATAAACTATCATATAGTATCCATTTCATGCGCATAATTCAGCCCTAAAAGGGGTTCAAATATGTTGAGTAGTTACATTCAAAATTTGAACCAACTCACCCACTTATTCTCTCAACTACCAAATCTGATTGGAGCTTTGTTTTAAGTGACAAGATGACATCCTTATCACCTAAGTGTGCGCCCCAAACAGCCCCAGGGTATGCTCCAAAGATCTCTTCTTGATCCAAGGAATTTGTTCCAATAAGATCTTATCTTATCCTTTTGTTATGAAACAACTTTTCATAGCCAATTCAAATTCGAATTCAAACACTTGAATTCAAATGTTCAAACTTTCAAATTTCAAATTCAAAATTCAAAATTTCAAATTTCAAATTCAAAATTCGAATTTCAAAATTCAAATTCCAAATTCAAATTTCAAATTTCAAATTTCAAATCTCAAATTCAAAATTCAAATTTCAAAATTCAAGTTCCAAATTCAAATTTCAAAATTCAAATCTCAAATTCAAAATTCAAACATTTGATTATTAATTTAACTAATTAAATTAATTAGTAATGGCTTGGACTATCCAAGCCCATTACTAAGCTACATGCACCCTCCACACATTTAGGTGGGCTTCCAAATAGCTTCTTGGGCTAACAACCATTATTAGGCCCAATACCTTTAAAGCTAGTTCATCATAACTACAAGGTATTAGTGTGTGACCCATTAGGTCCAACTTAGCTTCTGACATAACTGGGCTTGGGCCCAACAAGACCACAACCCAATTAATGACAACATAGAGCACTAGCAATGCTTTGTTGCCCCAGAACTAGTCAGATTAATGACTTGATCATCCTATTGCACATATTTGGTTACCGTATGTATTTCTCTTCGTCTCGGTTATCTTCCCATTAACCTAGGGAAAGGAAATGTATCAACCCCTGCGGTTTAGGATAAGCTTTATTCGAAATAGGGAATCTTCAATTTACTGACTCTAAAGGCAGATCATCTCATGATCTCTTTTACAATGCATAGATTCCCGAGTCCCTGTAAATGTCATCCCGATTTCTCCAGCTTACAGATAACCTAATCTCTCACAGAGATTTGACGAATTTCTTCAGCTTATTACCCTAGCCCTGTGCCCTTTAAGGAAACGCCCAACAATATACCTATGAGTCTCCATGTTTCAAACATAAAGAGATTACTCTAATGACACTATCTGTGAGATTTCCTCATAGAGTCTCTTTTTGGTCTGTTCAGTGCGAGCTATACTCTTATAGGTCCACCCACGACTTTAGCTAAGATATCTCCATATCTGCAGCTCATGAGGTCTTTACCTTGTATCCATATACAAGTAGATAAGTCATACTAGTCTTACCCGAGATCACTGATCCCCAAACTCAGTGTCTCTAGACTAGGAACATATAATTAGGAATAGACATGCGATATCCTTGAATCCTCATGATCGTGATCTCATCACATATACTCAAGAGATACCTGTTCTATTCCAAGGGGTTTATCCAGTTCGTTCATATAATATTAACAATAATATCGAGACACAATATGAAACTGAATAAATAGTGTTTTCATTTATTTGCGACAAACAAAGTTCTACATCTAGTGTCCTTTATTTAATCAAAAGATTGTCTCTAGGATACCCATATACTAACAAGCTCCCACTTGGCCTAGAGCCAATCAGACCTAAGTCGTATACCTAAAGCCTCATAATCACTATTATGTTTTTTCTGAGAAACAGCCTTTGTCAGAGAATTGACCAGGTTATCATCTGTGGGAATATAATCCATCTTTATATCCATTCTATCATTGATTACTCTAATCAGGTGATATCTGCGGAGCACGTGTTTAGATCTTTGATGAGACCTAGGTTCCATTGACTACGTAATGGCTCCAGTGTTGTCGCAAAGCAACTGTATGGGCTCATCCACGCTTGGAACCACCCTTAGTTTAGAAATGAACTTCCTTGATCCACACGGCCTCCTAAGCCGCTTCTGAAGCAGCTATGTATTCAGCTTCTGTCGTTAAATCTGCTTTAGTATCCTGCTTGGAACTCTTCCAATATACTGCCCCACCATTTAAGGTGAATACGAACACTGATTGTGACTTACAGTCATTTTTGTCACTTTGAAAGCTGGCTTCAGTGAACCCTTTCACTGTTAGCTCATTAACCCCACCATAGACCAGAAACGCATCCTTAGTTCTTCTTAAGTATTTAAGGATGGTTTTGACTGTCGTCCAGTGACCCTCTCCAGGGTCTGACTGGTATCTGCTCGTAATGCTTAAAGCATATGAGACATCTGGTCTCGTACATATCATGGCATACATGATGGATCCAATAGCCGAAGCGTATGGAATTCCACTCATGCGATCCTTCTCAAGCTGTGACTTAGGACACATAGCCCTTGATAGGTGTACCCCATGACTGACAGGAAGAAAACCCCTTTTCGACCCTTCCATGTTAAACCTCTTTAGCATCTTGTCACCGTACGTGGATTGAGATAAACCCAGCAGCCTCTTGGATCTATCTCTATAGATCTTTATACCAAGTATAAAGGCTGCCTCTCCCAAATCCTTCATGGTGAAGTTTTCTGAAAGCCACTCTTTCATTATTTTTAATGTGGGGATGTCATTTCCTATTAGCAATATGTCATCTACATAAAGCACTAGGAAGACGACATTACTCCCACTAACCTTCCTATAAACACAAGGTTCATCCTTGTTCTTGATAAAACTGTTACTCTTAACGACTTCATCAAAACCTATATTCCATCTCCTTGATGCTTGCTTTAGCCCATGTATTGACTTTTGTAGTTTGCATACCATATGCTCCTGATCTTTGATTTCAAAGCCTTCAGGTTGTGTCATGTACACTTCCTCCTTCAAGAAGGCGGTCTTGACATCCATTTGCCAAATTTCATAGTCGTGGTATGCTACTATTGCAAGCATGATCCTAATAGATTTGATCATGGCAACTGGTGAGCAAGCTTCATCATAGTCAACTCCTTGTCTTTGACGATACCCTTTCGCCACCAACCTAGCTTTGTAGGTCTGAATGTTGCCATCTGCATCAGTCTTTCTTTTAAAGACCCATTTATTACCGATAGTAACTATTCCTTGCGGTTTAGGAACCAAGGTCCATACTTTGTTCTGATACAACGAATCCATTTCAGATTCCATGGCTTCAAGCCATCTAGAGGAATCAACATCCTTGATTGCCTCCTCGTAGTTACTTGGTTCATCATCCTCAACAGTTTGCTGATTCTCAATCACAAACCCATACCTCTCAGGTGGATGGATGACCCTCGTAGATCTACGGAGTTGTGTGTTTAGGGTTCTCCTTTGGAGAACGTCGCCTGCGGAGCAGACTCGGGTTCCTCAATCTGTTCTTGTGGATCTTGCAGTTCTTCAAGATCAATCTTACTCCCACTGCCTCCTTGAGAGATCAAATCCTTCTCAAGGAACTCAGTATTCTTTGACACAAACACTTTGTGTTCTTCCATGGAGTAGAAGTAGTATCCCTTAGTACTTTTAGGATACCCCACAAATAGACATTTAGTACTCTTAGCACTAAGCTTGTCTGATGTCAACGCTTTGACATAAGCTGGCGATCCCCATATCCTGAGGTAACTCAGGTTGGGTCTCTTACCACTCCATATCTCATATGGTGTGGTCTGAACAGATTTAGACGGTACCCTATTTAGAAGGTATGCCGCTGTGTCTAAGGCATATCCCCAAAACGATTTTGGAAGTTGAGTCTCACTCATCATAGACCTAACCATGTCTAACAAGGTCCTGTTTCTCCTTTTGGAGACACCGTTTTGGTGTGGTGTGTAAGGAGCGGTAAGTTGTGAGAGAATTCCATTTTCACTCAGATAATCCTGAAACTCGTGGCTCAAATATTCACCACCACGATCTGATCGCAATGTCTTAATCATCTTGCCACGTTGTTTCTCCACTTCATTCCTAAACTCTTTGAACTTTTCAAAAGCTTCAGATTTATATCTCATTAGGTATATATACCCAAATCCCGATTTGTCATCTGTAAAGGTAATGAAATAGGAATATCCACCTCTAGCCTCAATAGACATCGGGCCACATACATCAGTATGAATGAGTTCTAATAACTCACTAGCCATATGACTCTCAAGCCCTTTGGGCATTTGTTGAATCATTTTCCCAGCTAGACAAGATTCACACTGTTCATAGGATTCCAAATCCGTGGAGTCCAGGTATCCATCTCTATGCATCCTAGACAATCTTGTTTCATTTATGTGCCCTAGTCTACAGTGCCAAAGATAATATTGATTATCCGTCCTAGGTCGTTTCACATCTATATTGAGCACTTCATTTCCCATTTCCAACACATACAATCCATTTATTAAAGAAGCAGTACCATAAACCATATCATTCAAAATGATAGAATAAGTACCATCCCTAATACTGAAAGTATAACCATCTTGTTCTAAACAAGAAATTGAAATAATATTTCTAGAAATATGTGGAACATAAAGACAATTATTCAAATGCAATAAAAGGCCCGTAGGCAAAATAAGGTCAGCATCTCCAACTGAATGAGCAACAACCCTTGCTCCATTACCAACACGGAGATCCACATCTTTTCTTTCCAATCTCCTTGGGCTCCTAAGTACCTGCAACACATTGCAGATATGAGAACCACATCCGGTATCCAATACCCATGAGGTTGGATTAGCATAAGAACAATTTATCTCAATCATGAAAATACCTGAGGCAGAAGCATCACCATGCTTCTTGTCCTTCACATTGTTCAGGTAGTCTGGACAATTCCTCTTCCAGTGGCCTTTCTTACCACAATGGAAGCACTCAGCATCACCCTTGTCCTTAGGTGCCTTCTTACCCTTCTTTTTGCCCTTCTTCTTCTTGGATTTTCCTTTGGGCTTAAGGGGGTCACCTTTTGCAGGCTCCTTACCTTTTCCCTTGGCCTTGCTAGGCCCACCAATCAAAAGAGCCTGTGTCCTATCCTTCTTGATAGACACTTCAGTTGTTGTTAACATGCTTAACAACTCACGCAAGCTCACTTGCATCCCATGCATATTGTAATTCATGATGAATTGAATGAAGGAAGGTGGAAGTGAGGTGAGGACTAAGTCATTACTTAGCTCGGCATCCATGATGAAGCCTAGGTTTCCTAGCTTCTCAATCAGCCCGATCATCTTGAGAACATGGCGGCCAACAGACATGCTCTCAGTCATCCTACAAGAGAACAGTTCTCTTGAGGCCTCATACCTCTCATGCCTGCCTTTAATATCATACAACTCCTTGAGATGCAGGATAATAGAGGGAGCATCCATATGCTCATGCTGCTTTTGCAGTTCAGGCGACATGGATGCCAACATGATGCATACTGCCATCACATTGTCATCCAAGTGTTGTTGATGGGTTACGAAATCAAATTCCACAAACCCTTCTTCCCCTTCCTGTGTAGCTACGGGTGTTACAGCATCTAAAACGTAGGCAATCTTTTCGGCCCTTAGAACAATTCTTAAGTTCCGATACCAGTCCATAAAATTTGAACCGGTCAGTTTATTCGTATCGAGTATTGAACACAGTGACAGTGGATTAATCATACTATAAGCTGAAAAAGATGTAAAGATAGTTTTAGTTAATATACGGTTATGTAGTTAAAAGCAAATTCTTAAAGACTTTAAATAACTTGTCCCTCCCACTATTTTATCTAAGTCAATGACTCTTACTATTTAACTTAGGGTTAATCTGCTTTTAGATTTTACCTTAGTGGGATTAAGAGTGCGATTATTTATTTTAATCTCCGTCTGAGACCACAAGATTAATTTAAATAATGGGTTGATCATTATCAACAGTATCTCATACCCTATCTTAACATTAGGTTGACAACTCTTTGTCACTTAGTGGTGCATCTCATGCAACCAACCTAGCACCATTACCCTAAGCACATAAGCCCGACTGTGCCTGCAACTTATGTCTTAGTTAAGCATTAAACCAGCACCCTAACTGTCTTACACTTCAAACACTACTCTAGCTCAACGAAACAGTGGGTCCCAACTGAGTTGTGGAGCACCACTATGTAGAAGAGGTGGGAGTAACATTGGTGGTGAGAGGTAATCATACGCTTAATTATTTATTCCTTTTAAGGGTTCCTTTTATTTTAGGGTTAATTAGGTCTCATCAAACGCATGTTGTAAGTTATCATGCTAGTCGTAACCTATGTCAAACATCTATCGGTTTACACTAGTCGCTATTGGACAAACATAATAACCATACAAAACGCGGTTTGCCCAATTCATGCATACTAGACGTTCTAATCATACATGCATATAAATAGTTTATATTGAGATAGTCATGGTGCTCGTCTATACGCCACTAGCCTATTTCTCTAATTACACATAATTAAAGAAACTCCAAAACATCTTTGGAGGGACAAAATTACAAAAATTAAATTACAAATACACTTGTAAATTAAAAGACGCAATTACACATCAATTTAAAATTCAAAAATTTTAAATCCGGACACCATGACCATCCCATTCCTATTTGTACTTGAAAGGATCAAAACTTGCAAACACAAACATTATATTATCACATAATATTTTCACATATATTTTGATATTTAACATTTAAACATCAAAATAATATCAAGATTCATATTCTTAAATTTCTCTAGTTGGCCGAATTTTAAAACAATTTTTAATTCAAATTTTGTTAATTCTTTCTCAAAGAAAACAAAATCAAACCATGCATGTAGCCACAAACCCCTTCATGGCCGAACCATATAGATAACTATATGATAAATTTTGTCACAAAATTTCATGCATATAAACATGACACAATTCATGGAGAAAAATAAGAAAACATTCAAGGTACTCTTAGTACCCTCCATGGCTGAATCTACCCTTTCAAAAAGGGTGTTCCTTTTAAAACTTTCATAAAGAAAAAGAAACTAAACCATGATGCATAATATTTTATGAACACAGAATCAAATTTATATGTTCATAAAAACAAAAACTTTAACACCTTAAAGGATTTGTGATTCAAAATCCATATGCAGAATTAAACTTTAACCCTTTAAAGATTTTGACCGTGAAAAAACTTTTCACAAACAAGGTACCATCACCCGCCGATGGTAAAGCAACCACACTCTGATACCACTTGAAAGTAAACTAGCCTTTGATGGCCGATGCATGTAAGGTATAAAAACAAAATTTTTACTGCGGAAACATACATGCACACATGGATTCATGCTTTAGGATAGCATGATGTTACCTTATTTTTGGCCTGATCAGTCAGGGAGATCAGTTTTCAGTTCTAAAGGGTTCAAACCCTCTAATGGTGATCCACACCATCGTTCGTCAATGATGCAAGAACGCCTTCTTGAAAGCCACCAGATGATCACCACAATGAGGCTTGCTATGCGCACAAGTGGTGAAGGTGGAGGCTAGGTATTCTGTTTTGAAAGGTGTAGTGAACTACCCTACAGAATGGTGCAAGAGATGAAGGAGTGTAGGCTAGGTTTTCTCAAAACCCTAAGGAGAGGAACATGTGTCTTGTTATGCGCACACTTGGTGGAAGAGAGAATGATAATTAAATGAAATTATCCTTTCAAAATAAATTGAAAGTGGCGCATGAATAAAGGAGGATAAGGTGGAGTTGTTGCAAAACAAATCTTGCCAACAACCTCCAATCTTATCCTCATGAAACTAAGTTCAAAACAATTTAAAATCAGATTCATAAACTATCATATAGTATCCATTTTATGCGCATAATTCAGCCCTAAAAGGGGTCTAAATATGTTTAGTAGTTGCATTCAAAATTTGAACTAACTCACCCACTTATTCTCTCAACTACCAAATCTGATTGGAGCTTTGTTTTAAGTGATAAGATGACATCCTTATCACCTAAGTGTGCGCCCCAAACAGCCCCAAGGTATGCTCCAAAGATCTCTTCTTGATCCAAGGAATTTGTTCCAATAAGATTTTATCTTATCCTTTTGTTATGAAACAACTTTTCATAGCCAATTCAAATTCGAATTCAAACACTTGAATTCAAATGTTCAAACATTCAAATTCAAAATTCAAAATTCAAGATTTCAAATCTCAAATTCAAAATTCAAATTTCAAAATTCGAATTCCAAATTCAAATTTCAAATTTCAAATTTCAAATTTCAAATTTCAAATTTCAAATTTCAAATTCAAAATCCGAATTTCAAAATTCAAATTCCAAATTCAAATTTCAAAATTCAAATCTCAAATTCAAAATTCAAAATTCAAACGTTTGATTATTAATTATCTAATTAAATTAATTAGTAATGACTTGGACTATCCAAGCCCGTTACTAAGCTCCATGCACCCTCCACCCATTTAGGTGGGCTTCCAAACAGCTTCTTGGGCTAACAACCATTATTAGGACCAATACCTTTAAAACTAGTTCATCATTACTACAAGGTGTTAGTGTGTGATCCATTAGGTTCAACTTAACTTCTGACATAACTGGGTTTGGGCCCAACAAGCCCACAACTCAATTAATGACAACACAGAGCACTAGCAATGCTTTGTTGTCCCAGAACTAGTCAGATTAATGACTTGATCATCCTATTGCACATATTTGGTTAACGTATGTATTTCTCTTCGTCTCGGTTATCTTCCCATTAACCTAGGGTAAGGAAATGTATCAACCCCTGCGGTTTAGGGTAAGCTTTATTCGAAATAGGAAATCTTCAATTTACTGACTCTAAAGGCAGATCATCTCATGATCTCTTTTACTATGCATAGATTTCCGAGTCCTTGTAAATGTCATCCCGATTTCTCCGGTTTACAGATAACCTAATCTCTCACAGAGATTTGACGAATTCCTTCAACTTATTACCCTAGCCCTGTGCCCTTTAAGGACACGCCCAATAGTATACCTATGAGTCTCCATGTTTCAGGCAGACGAGGCATACAATCAAAACATGCCTTCAAGAACACAGTCTAGGTAATAACTTCTGGTCTAAGGAAAGACATACCCAAACATAAAGAGATTACTCTAATGACACTATCTGTGAGATTTCCTCATAGAGTCTCTTTTTGGGTCTATTCAGTGCGAGCTATACTCTTATAGGTCCACCCACGACTTTAGCTAAGATATCTTCATATCTGCAGCTCATGAGGTCTTTACCTTATATCCATATACAAGTAGATAAGTTGTACTAGTCTTACCCGAGATCACTGATCCCCAAACTCAGTGTCTCTAGACTAGGAACATATAATTAGGAAAAGACATGCGATATCCTT
This sequence comes from Gastrolobium villosum, assembly GCA_032173675.1. NCBI lineage: Eukaryota > Viridiplantae > Streptophyta > Magnoliopsida > Fabales > Fabaceae > Gastrolobium > Gastrolobium villosum. The sequence goes on along the minus strand of JAVKPL010015119.1, from coordinate 79,674 downwards.
GAATCCTCATGATCGTGATCTCATGACAGATACTCAAGAGATACCTGTTCTATTCCAAGGGGTTTATCCAGTTCGTTCATATAATATTAACAATAATATTGAGACACAACATGAAACTGAATAAATAGTGCTTTCATTTATTTGCGACAAACAAAGTTCTACATCTAGTGTCCTTTATTTAAATAAAAGATTGTTTCTAGGACACCCATATACTAACATAGTTTTCTCGTAATTTTGGGAAATACGATTCATGACACCAACAACCTCTACAACAACAGGATCTGGGGACCATTGCCTTTTCTTTCCCTTTCGGACATTAGCTACAGAAACAGATGGTGCTTCCACTGGGTCTTCGGTTGGAATTTCAGGCACTGCAGATTCGTGGCATGGTGCGGGTATGTAGTCCCCGGTAAGATCTAGGTAGTCATCAAATGCAGTTCCACTCTCATCAATAAAAGCATGGTCTCGCTCCATATGGTTAATTGATTCTTGTGGGCATTCTGCATTACCACCATTAGCCACATCCTTGCCAAATATAGTCCCCAAAGCTTCATAGTGAGAGAATGGCTTGTTGTATAGACCCTTTGCAGTAGGGTGGCTCTGCACAATTAATACATGTTATGCATTACATATAGGGTAAGATATGAAATGATTTTAAGTAATGCAATGCTTTAAAAATTAATAAATCACCTTGACCCAGTCATCAAATATTTCCTTCTCCACATCGATCATTTTTTTTGCATCATTCCAACCAAAGCCGCTTTCATCGTTTCCTCCAACCATTTCGTGTACAGCATTATATTATTTTTTAAGCAACTTAACCCTGGAAGTGATGTGTGGAATTGAGCGGAGGGAACAACCAGGGATCCTCTGGTGCATTATCTTCTCCACAGCATTGGAGTATCCAGCTTTAAAGTCGTTATCTCCCCTCCATTGTGATCCAATCTCAGACAGACATTCAATGAGAACTTTGTCCTCTTCGGCGGTCCACGTATGATTACTTCGCTTTTGTGATTGCTGACTACCTTCTGCCATAATGTGAATGAAAGAAAGACAATATCTGCGAAAGGGTCTACAAAATAACAGACAGTTACATTGATAAATATAACAGCATAACTTATAATTTATGCAAAGGGTGAACATCATGTAACGCCCTCCCTTGTATGCATCCAAGAGAGTCGTTTGCTAAGCGGAATTAGAGTCTTTAACGTCACATAAGCTAACAAAAATTCTTATTCTAAGTACAAACCCGTAAGACGTTTCAAAATCCTTATTACTTCTGTTTGGACGATAAAAAATATTTCAAGTGATTTAGAAAGAGCACGTTTGGGGCTTCGCGTGCATGTAAAATAATAGTAAATCAGAGTTCGTTTGCTCATAAAAACACCACCCGTAAGGTGCACTGTAAAAATTTCAGCACTTAAATTCTTTTCACAAACGTTTTCCAAAACAGCCGCTGTTCATAAAAGTTCAAGGTAAAATAGAGATGATAGAGTCTACAGTCATCCAAGAGTACCAAAACATTAAACATTACAGTCATCCAATCAATCAAACAGCAACAGTGATAATCCATGCATCAGCAAGCAACATCAAAACATCACTCCTTCAAATGCTTTTACGTCCTCCTGCCATTTTGGAAAAATAGCAGCCCCGAAGGGGTGAGAATAATCCCAGTAGTGTGGCAACAAAACCAGTAATATAACAGTATTAACTAGGCACAAAATCATAAACAGTCACTTCAACATATCCTTGTTCCTTTTCCTTTTTCCTTTTCATCATATTCATATATATAGCGCATATAACGCCTTTCCTTTTCATCATATTCATATATTGCGTATATAACGCCTTTCCTTTGCGCTTTTAGCACCGTCGTGCGCGCACTTCACAGTGGAATCAAATATCCCTTGGCACCTGAGCTCCATGTGGATTCCAACTGTGGGCCTATGCGGACTGATGCCAAGTGTCCCATACCCCGGTACCTTGGGGATGCCTATATGATGCTTGCTCAAACACATGGTCTTGTACATAACTATTCTAAAACAAGGCCTATATGATCTTGATACATGCATGTCATGCTATGCTTTCACACACAAAGCGTAAAAATGCGGTATGATGTAAGATGCATGCTTATATACCTTTCATATAGCCATCACGGCACATATACTTTTCATATGCGTTATGCTGCCACATAACGTCTTTACCTCATAATCATATAGCCATCACGGCACATTTTTGGCAGTTTCCTTTCATCATAATGGAACATAATACTTTTACGGAATATGGAGCATCATGTCACAATTTTATACCAGTAGTTAATAGTCACATTAGGTAATATCGCCTGACACTTACCTTGCGTGTCTTAAACAATACCAAACAGCAGCGAAGTATCTCACTTCTTAAGCGCACCTTACAGCAGAACAGTGAACGTTTTAAAACAGAACCAGTGACATTTTGGACCTTAAAACAGTAGCAGAACAGTGGTATTTGGATGTTAAAACAGTGACATAATCAATGGTATTTGGACCTCAAAACAGTGGCATAAGTAGTGTTATTTGTGCATCAAAACAGTGGCATGATTGGTAACATTTAATCATTAAAACAGTGACATTAGAGGTGATATTTGCACATCAAAAACAGTGGCAAAGAGAGTGGTTTTTGAACATTAAAACAGTGGCATGAATGATACATTTGAACATCCAAAACAGTGACATTAGTGGTGATATTTGAACATTGAAACAGTGGCATAGGTAGAGGTATTTACACATCAAACAGTGGCATAAAGAGGGATTTTTGAACATTAAGACAGTGGCATAAATGGTGATTAAAACAGTGGCATAAATCATTATTTTTGGACATTAAAACAGTGGCATAAATAGCGGTGTTTGCACATCAATATGGTGGTTATTTTGTGCAGAAACAGTGGCTCATTAAATACTAAAACAGTGAGTATTTTTGGTGCAAAACAGTGACATATGTGACATCAAAACAGTGAGCATTTTATACAAAACAGTGGCATCAAAATGGTGAGCTTGTCCAACCGAAACAGTGGCATATGCATCCTCAAAACAGTGGCACTTTTATGCAAAACAGTGGCATCAAGATGGTGCTCTTGTAAAACTGAAACAATGGACTATTCATCCTCAAACAGTGGCACATTCATAGAGAAACAGTGGCATATATGTCCTCAAAACAATGGCACATTCATACATAAACAGTGGCATATATCTTAAGCATAACCATGAGACTTTCATGCATACAAATCCTCATAAAATAGCTCCATCCTTATTCCTTTACCATACTCATTCAAGAATCCAAAACATATTCAAAGAGACATTCAAGAACACACATGATTACACACCATGAAGAGGTCTAAGTTCTAGGCTTACCTCTTGTAGCACACACTTCTTGCTCACACACCACACCTTTCTAGTTCTACCAACAACAAGTCCACACTTCCTAGGAGATGATCTATGCGCATAAATGGAGAGGAGGACAATCTTGGACAGCTTCCAAGAGTGAGTGCCAAGGCTGAACAGTGAGAGGAAAAGAGAAGAAACTCACACTTCACTTGTGTAAGGCCACGGTTGGATAGTGAGGGAAGAAGGGAGTTGGCTTGGTCTTTCTTTCTCCTATGGTTCTTGTAATGTTCAGCTAGAGAGTGAGGAAGAGGAGAAGGAACTAGGCTGAATGTAAAATGAGGACAGCCCCCTCATGTGTGCGCATAACTTAAAGAGAAGTGAGGAGGAGTTGCAATGATGAAACATCATGAAATTTCTGGTTTCTTGTGAAGGTGGGACTGCACACAAGGTTTGAACAAGCAAAGGTTTGCTTCTTGGTTACTCTATGCACATGCAAGGAGGTGAGGGAGATATGTTCAGATCTGAATAAGTGCTATTAAGTCAGAATTTTTTCACACAAATGACTAAACCATGCGCACAAGGTGGAGTGGAGGGAGGTGTCATCATGAGCACAGGTTTGTGGCAGCCTAGACTCTGATTTGGAGTTGTCCTTGTGCGCAAAAGATGATGGAGATGCAGCCCAAAATCCTTCTTTGGTTGCATGTGGAAGCAAGGGGCAGATTTGGCTCATGATGGACTGCCAAAAGCATGCAAAAATCTGCACATTTCAGCCTCATGATGGAAGGTGTAAGGTGGTTCTCCAAGTCAACACTCAATGCAGATTTTGTGTCATAAAAATCTGCTCCATGACACCTCCATGTGCGCCTAAAGTGAAGAAGAATGCAGCCTAAAATGATGCTAAGGTGTACATGTGTCTTCCATGCAATGAAGTTGAAGTCAAATGTGCACATGCAAGGTGTGAGGTGGCGGTTTAGCAAGGGAAAGATTGGCAGATTTACCAAGTCCCATTTACTCTCTTATGCGCATGAAATGAGGAGTGAGATACATCTAGCCATGTGGTGTTCCTTGCTGCACAAGACAGCCTTGTTGGACAAGGCTTAGGGGAGGTAAAAGTGGGTTCAACATTGGGCTGAACTAGCTTGATCCAAAAGCCTCCTTGGGCCATTGGCCTACACATACAAAGAACCCAATCACACAAGTCCAATAGTGACAAGTCCACACACACTAGCCTACTTCCAAAGTCCAATAAACACTAAAGCCTTCTAACACACACTCAAATTACTCATATGATTTTAATAATTTTCACATGCCTACATACGCACCCTCCTATGATTTAATTTAAATACTTACCTTAGTCTCATCCAATTATAAAGATCAAACAATTCGCAAGCCATCAAACCTACACCATAAATCCGAATTCTACACATACATCTATAACATATAGTACTTATGTATTTTACTAATTATGCGGGATGTTACACATCACATTTATATTCAATGGTCGTAAACGCTAATTCAACCACAAAATGATTAAGTCATACATGATACATAATACGCTTGTAAAGAAAATTAATTATACAAGGAAAAACATCTCATCAGGTAACAATTTCCTAAACCAAATTAAGACAACATAATATCCAACACAGATAATTCAGCAAAGACTAGTTTAAAACAACTCCAATATCAAGCACGACTCCTCCACATGTTAAACATTTTATGCGCCATTTCATCCCTCCAAGCTGTCCATGCATTGGAAGACTCAACATGAGTAATCATTTCATTTCCACCAATGTCATCTTCATCCCTCCAAAGGATCCATTGTCATTTCTCTTCTTATGTGGTTGTGAAGCAAGCAACAAGCTGTTATAATCCTGCATTGCGTCTTAACCGGATAAAATGACTTCGATCTGACAATTGCCCAATGCCCCTTCAGCATCCCAAAACATCGCTCTATGACAATCCTTGCAGATGAGTGCTTCATATTTAAAAATTCTTGGGGTGTCCTAGGTTGAGGCCCGTGCCTCCATTCAGTTAGATGATATCGTTGACCTCTATACGGTGTCAGGAAACCTTCACCGTTCATGTATCCAGCATCACACAGGTAATAGTAACCTACACAGACACAATTTATTAGTTGTGTTGGAAACAACAAGTAATTATTTATTAATTCAAATGTATTGTGGACAGATAATTAACAATTACAAATGGTAAATTAAGTACCTTTTGGCACCCTTAAACCGTTCGGCCGCGCGATTGCATCTCTTAGAACCCTTGAATCTGTGGCTGACCCCTCCCATCCAGGCAATACAAATATGAACTGACCATCCTGAGAACAAACCCCTAATACATTTGTTGCTATGTCACCCTTCCTAGTACGGTATCGTGGCTTGTCAGCTTACAAGGGATTTATCTTGATGTGTGTCCAGTCGAGAGTGCCCAAACAATTCTAGTATTTCGAACCACAAAATTAATAACCAATTTAAACATGGATGGAGATGAATGTATGAAACATTTTTCAAGTACAGAGCATACTATTATGTTACCTTGAACCACTTCCATCTTTGATCAGTCGATGTTTCTGCAACTGGCTCAGGCCGTTTCAGCAAAACAGTATGACATCGTAACACAGCGAGTAACACGTTTGAGAACTGCCTACTGATGGTTTTACCGGACCTCATGAATTGTCTTTTTATAATTCTATTCTTGACATCATGGGCCAATATGTGCAGAAATATTGCGACCATCTCTTCCACACCCATATGCACAGTTGGTTCCAGCATCCCAACTGTTTTAACTAACTCACACAATTTATGAAAACACCTTTTGTCCATGCTTATATTCTCAATACAAGCAGTGTCACTTATATGAACTATTCTAAGGAAGTTAACTTCCCTAACCCTAGGCCTGCCACAATAATCCAAGGTTACTCTCCTCCCATTATTTCTCGTGGTTTGAATATGTCGTATTAACAAAGCACACAAACTGAATAACAACATGGTCAATTGATTCAAACGCTGGAAATGAGTTATGAGAACAACAACGAAACTAAAGTCCATTCCATCCCCCAGGGCCATGATCTAACAGGAAAGTGACAAATTAAATCAGTTAACAACAAAAGAATTATCACAAACACCAGGGCAAATCAGCGAAACGTACAAATTAGTAAATTAAATTTCAAGCTATATGATGAAATGATACAACGACTTAGTTGACACTACTACTCATCAAGTTAGATGACGAGTGCTTTATATTATGTTCTTCATACATTAGTACTCATTTATAGTTTAGTACCTTTTTTTTTACAATATCTATACTTTTGCAAAATTTACATTTATTTACTGTGTACCATGACCTTCACAAGAAAAAATTTGTATTGTCTATATACTAAACCTGGTCAGTACTAACAACTCGGGTGCAGAGCAATGTGGTGAAACAAGACAAGAGAACCAGACAAGAGAGGGACGGGAGAATTAGGAGTGCGGGAGGGGGATAAGGGAACAGAGGACGAACATATACAACTGAACAATCAAAATAATTCAAAAATATTACTTAAATAGTGCATAACGGTTCTTAAATATCCAAGTCCCTAGTTAGTCATGATAAATACCCAATTTCATAGCCAAGTAAACCTAGTTTAATAGAGATACTGATTTATTAGAGAAGGTACTAGAAAACTAACTAACTTATAATAAATTCACTAACTGTACAAATATGGAATTTTTTTAAAAATATAATATTCCTACCATGTAAATCATTATTCCTTATGCACTGCATTACTTTTAAAGTTCGAACGTGGAGAAGCTATTTATTCGCTGCTATTAAAACACCCATTTCATGTGATTGGGAAATTATTCTGGAGATGTGGATTGTGAGTTAATATCTAATGAGTGTGGGCAGCAAAGAAGTGGTTTGCTATGAGCTGCATAAATTGTTGTATGCCTTGTAATGGGCTAGATAAAATATATGACCAACGAGCTCAACTCATGGGGCTTGGTTGCTGGATAATAAAAACGAAAACCAGATAGTTTCTGACCATATTCAAATACCAAAAAAATTATACTAGTTGAATTCAATTTAAAAATGTTTTGTGCATGGTTATGGTTGCATAAGATAAGCTTTGTGTGATCAGTTATCTTTTGGAAGAGGGGAAAAAAATAGACACAATGTATAGGATTAAGTCACATATATACAATTTTTTTTTTCTTTCAAGGATACATTACAATATTGGGGAACCTACTGAAAATCATGGGTAAATATTAACAATTTACAGATCGGGCTAGGCAAGGACATATACATGATATTTTTTGCTTAACAAACAGAGACTTACCTTTGGTTTTGTGGACCACACTTGACGGCAACCAACAAATGCACAGTATTGGCTGTGTCCGGCAAACAACAACACTGACGAAAATTTTTAGCTGAGATCTGAAGGAGAAATCTCAAGTTGAAGATCGCACAAGCATTTTTCACTTACATGCAAACAAAAACATTAAAAGTTAAGACTATGGATGACAGGAAAAAAGCAAGTGCTTGTGTGGAAAAGACCCAAAAACATGGTTCAAATAATATTTTCATCCACCGGGTTACCACCGACATTATCCAACTTTCATCCACAGGTACTTCTTTCGGTTTCAGACCAGAAACAGGAAGATGGTGAACAGTATTTTGCACATCCACTTCGCTTCCATGTTTTCGTGTGCCTCTGTGAAGTCTTGGTCTTTGCGTGTGACCACTCAACAACGAAAGCAGATAGATGTGGTCCGATCCTTTCGCGCGCTACGCTAGTCTTTTGTAGCAAAGCCAATGTCAGCAACTAAGGGTGATTTTCAGAAATACCACATGCTCAAAGGGAAAGTGTTCGCCGACTATATCCATGAATGCAGGTCATTCGATGGTTTGGTAGGAAAGACATTTAGGTAGGTAAGTTACCCATTTGGCTCAACCAAACATGGTGGATTGATATTCCCACCTCTCACTTACCCATCTATCTCAACAATCCCCCCAAACAAACACACCCTTATTGATCTAGCTAGTGTTTGGTATCAGGATTATTTCTCAATTCCTGGAAAAGTATGTTAGGGAAAATTATAATGCCAGGTTTGGTAGCAAAAGAGGGAAAAGTTTCCTGGGTAAATTTTGCTATTGTGTAAACTTATGTAGGGTAACCATCACTGAAATTCCATGAATTAGCTGAAATTGTTTTTGGCCCGAGGAAGTGAAAAAGAAATCGCGATTATCTGGATCAATTTAACCTTGTGGTTTGTACAATATGTGAAGAAATAAAGTTTGTGAAATTCTGGTACCAAAGTATAACAGTTGCTCCCTTAGTGTAGGTGGTCGAATATGAGGAATACGAATCCTACTTCCATTAGATAATCCATTTATAAATAAAAGATTAAGTCACAAATCATACACTTCACAATTCACACTCTTTTTTTCTTAAATATTACCGTGACCTTGCCATTTCTCTCGTGCGCACAATGATCTGCCCCTTGATGGAATGATTTATTTTTCGTCAAAGCATTCGTATTAACTTTTTAAAAACTTCTACTATAAATTAGGTGGAAAAATTATTTCTTCACTTATGTCATTTCACTCTAACAAATAAGTGAGATCCACATCTTTATATTTTTTTGTCCACTCTCTCCTTCTTTATCTATCTATTTCTCTCATTTAAAATAACACAACTTTATATCTGTTATTCATTAAAAGTCATGATAAAATAAATGCGGGAAAAATTATATTTGCAAATATTTTATTTACGAATACAATATTACCGGGTTGAGACATAATATAATTTATAAATTTGTAAAAAAAAAATTGTCAATTAAGTAAAATTTGTGAATATCTTTCTAGTTTCTACCCTTGTACGGTCCCATTTCATCCCCGTTCCAACCAGACACTTCATTTTCAAAATACCGCTTCTCTCTCTTCGTCTCTCCGACGGGTCCACGAGACTCGGGTTCGGATCCCTAATCGCTCCTCCGAAAACACCTCGTTTCCAAACTCAGAATCCAGATCATTCTCTCGCCGACGGTTTCAAATTCCCGTTCCGTTGAGAGTTAAAAGAAAGAAGAAGAAAAATGATAGCAATTCCGTATTTGACCGCATTAACCACCTACTTCAGCTACGGCTTGCTCTTTGCCTTTGGCCAATTCAGGGATTTCTTCAGGAAAATCTTCGACCTTTGCAGCTCCAACAATCTTCAGGTTCTTCCCGCGTTTTCCATTTATTGATTTTTTTTTTTTTTAATAAATATTTACCTGCAAGTTGTTTCTTACAAGCAGGGTTATGCACCGATCTGCTTAGGACTTGAAGATTTTTATATCCGTCGATTATACCTTCGTATTCAGGTAGTTAACTTTTTGTTTTGATTATTCTGTTTCTTAATTAGTATGAAAAATTGAGCACCAAACAATCATACACAGTTGTAACTAGCAATGTTTGAAATGTGATGTTTTAAACCTTTTAGTTCTTTCTTTCTTTTTTCAATTTGGGATGCGTGTCATGATTTATGTATGACAAACAAATTGCAATATAATGTAACTAGCAAGATCAGATACGTGGCTATGAATTTTTTTTCTATTTTTTTAAATGGTTATTTTCAACATTTTATTTTTTGGCAGGACTGTTTTGGGAGACCAATAGCAAGTGCTCCTGATGCTTGGTTTGATGTAGTCGAACGCTACTCGAATGATAATAACAAGACACTAAAGTATAACTTTATTGTAATTCAGGCCTATAATTTTTGTTTTGTTTTAATATATATTTTTTGGGGAGGGAGTGAGTGTGTTCTGAAATATCAAATTTTCTTTTTTCTGTAATTTTTTTTTTTCTTTTAGAGCTTTAGCATCAGATATTTATGTGAATGCAGACGAACCAATAAATTAAGTCGATGCCTTAACTTGGGATCATACAACTATCTTGGTTTTGCTGCGGCGGATGAATACTGCACACCTCGAGTGGTTGAGTCGTTGAAGCAGTATTCTCCAAGCACTTGCAGTACCCGCGTAGATGGTGGTAGGTATTATAAGTTTGTATTTTAGCCATTAAAACAAGGTTTTGTTTGTTAATCTATGCATGTGTCTTATCAAGTTTCCTCAAATGTGGCTTCTCCAATAGGCACGACTGTGCTTCACAATGAATTGGAGGAGTGTGTTGCAAGATTTGTTGGGAAACCGGCTGCTTTAGTTTTTGGTATGGGCTATGTGACAAACTCTGCTATTCTTCCAGTCTTGATGGGGAAGGTCAGCAAAATTTAGTGATTTTACCTTGTTGAGAGATGCTAATGTTGACATGATTATTTATTGGTGTAACTATCTTCTGCAGGGAAGTTTGATTATTAGTGATTCATTGAACCACAACTCAATTGTCAATGGTGCACGTGGATCAGGAGCAATTATTCGCGTTTTTCAACATAACAGTGAGTATCTTTGCCGTCTACCAGAATAAATTTTATAGTTAGTCATTAAGTGGTCAGCTTTACAATTTCCACATACTATTTGAAAAGAAAGTGATAGAACTGGTCCAGAGATTAAAGAAACGATGAAGGAAAAGATAGGTTTTTATTGATGTGGTCTCCCTTGTTCAATTAAAATTTTAAAGCTATGAAGAGAAAGAAGGATTACAGAATTGTTGTGTCTCAGGTATGTGAGAGCCTGATCTGTCCCCCTCACTCGACTGTCACCACTCAGTTCCCTCTCGTGTCCCTTTTCTTTCCTTGTATCCTACTTCTGAGTTCTGACTATTCCGTTAGAGGGATATCCTCCAATATCAGGTTCTTTAACTACTATATCTAACAATATCAATTATTATCAAATAACTCTTTCTACTATGTCTAACAATATTAATTAATATAAGATAACTTTATGTACTATATCTAACAATATCATTTAATGTCAGGTAACTCTATCTAATATATCTAACAATATCAATTATGTCTGACTACTATTACTAACAGGACTTGACCCAACTAGATTATTGGCCCCATCCTTATTACTTCTCATATTCACCTTCCTGGCTTAGGACTGTGATACGGTACTGCATAAAATAAATAGGGAAGAATACATGTGAGCAAGAGGTGTAGGGGATTACGTGGTGAGTCAACATTGGGTGATGGAGGGAAAGTTTGTTAGAGGAGTCACATTGTTTGCAATGAGTTTGTTATAAATAGAGAGGGGAAGACAGAAGAGGGATGACCTTGGAAAATCGGGACTCTTGGGCTCTTGGGAGAGAACCGGAACCTCTCGAATTGTTCTGGATATTAGAGTGTGAAAGTAAAATGACCTTGAAGGCCGATGCATGTAAGGTGGAAAAACAAAACTTTTTCACGCGGAAACATACATGCACACGAAGATTCATGCTTTAGGACGGCATGATGTTACCTTGTTTTGGCCTGATCAGTCAGGGAGATCAATTGTCAGGTCTGAAGGGTTCAAACCCTCTAATGGTGATCCCCACCACCGTTCGTCAATGATGCAAGAACACCTTCTTGCAAGCAACCAGATGATCACCACAATGAGGCTTGCTATGCGCCCAATTGGTGAAGGTGGAGGCTAGGTATTGTGTTTGGAAAGGTGTAGTGAACTACCCTACAGAATGGTGCATGAGATGAAGGAGTGTAGGCTAGGTTTTTTGAAAAACCCTAAGGAGAAGAACTACCCTTGTAATGTGCGCACAAGAGAGTTATTTTATTAAATCAAATTTTCCTTTCAAACTCCTTTGAAAGTGGCGCATGAAATCAAGGAGGATAAGGTGGAGTTGTTGCAAATCAAATCTAGCCAACAACCTCCAATCTTATCCTCATGAAACTAAGTTCAAACCTATTCAAACTCTGATTTAAAAACCATCATATGGTTACCCATTTCATGCGCAATATTCAGCCCAAAAAGGGTCAAAATTTGTTGAGCAGTTGCATTCAAAATTTGAACAAACTCACCCATTTATTCTCTCAACAACCAAATCTGATTGGAGCTTTGTTTAAATGACAAAATGACATCCTTATCACCTAAAACTTGTGCCCGAAACAGCTTTTGATGATCTCCAAAGATCTCTTCTTGATCCAAGGAATTTGTTCCAACAAGATCTTATCTTATCCTTTTGTTATGAAACAACTTTTCATAGCCAATTCAAATTCGAATTCAAACACTTGAATTCAAACGTTCAAACATTCAAATTCAAAATTCAAAATCTAATTTCAAAATTCAAATTTCAAATTCAAAATTCGAATTTCAAAATTCAAATTCCAAATTCAAATTTCAAATTCAAAATTCAAAATTCAAATGTTTGATTATTAATTTAACTAATTAAATTAATTAGTAATGTCTTGGACTATCCAAGCCCATTAGAAAGCTCCATGCGCCCTCCACCCTTTTAGGTGGGCTTCCAAACAGCTTCTTGGGCTAACAACCATTATTAGGCCCAATACCTTTAAAGCTAGTTCATCATGACTACAAGGTGTTAGTGTGTGACCCATTAGGTCTAACTTAGCTTCTGACATAACTGGGCTTGGGCCCAACAAGCCCACAACCCAATTAATGACAACACAGAGCACTAGCAATGCTTTGTTGCCCCAGAACTAGTCAGATTAATGACTTGATCATCCTATTGCACATATTTGGTTACCGTATGTATTTCCCTTCGTCTCGGTTATCTTCCCATTAACCTAGGGTAAGGAAATATATCAACCCCTGCGGTTTAGGGTAAGCTTTATGCGAAATAGGGAATCTTCAATTTACTGACTCTAAAGGCAGATCATCTCATGATCTCTTTTACTATGCATAGATTCCCGAGCCCCTGTAAATGTCATCCCGATTTCTCCGGTTTACAGATAACCTAATCTCTCACAGAGATTTGACGAATTCCTTCAGCTTATTACCCTAGCCCTGTGCCCTTTCAGGACACGCCCAACAATATACCTATGAGTCTCCATGTTTCAGGCAGACGAGGCATACAATGAAAACATGCCTTCAAGAACACAGTCTAGGTAATAACTTCTGGTCTAAGGAAAGACATACCCAAATATAAAGAGATTAGGCTAATGACACTATCTGTGAGATTTCCTCATAGAGTCTCTTTTTGGGTCTGTTTAGTGCGAGCTATACTCTTATAGGTCCACCCACGACTTTAGCTAAGACATCTCCATATCTGTAGCTCATAAGGTCTTTACCTTGTATCCATATACAAGTAGATAAGTCGTAATAGTCTTACCCGAGATCATTGATCCCCAATCTCAGTGTCTCTAGACTAGGAACATATAATTCGGAATAGACATGCGATATCCTTGAATCTTCATGATCGTGATCTCATCACATATACTCAAGAGATACCTGTTCTATTCCAAGGGGTTTATCCAGTTCGTTCATATAATATTAACAATAATATCGAGACATAATATGAAACTGGATAAAGATTGCTTTTATTCATTTGAGACAAATAGTTCTACATCTAGTGTCCTTTATTTAATCAAAAGATTGTCTCTAGGACACTCATATACTAACAAGCTCCCACTTGGCCTAGAGCCAATCAGACCTAAGTCGTATACCTAAAGCCTCATAATCACTATCATGTTTTCTCTGAGATATAGCCTTTGTCAGAGAATCGGCCAGGTTATCGTCTATGGGAATATAATCCATCTTTACATCCATTCTATCATTGATTACTCTAATCAGGTGATATCTGCGGAGCACGTGTTTAGATCTTTGATGAGACCTAGGTTCCATTGACTGCGTAATGGCTCCTGTGTTGTCGCAAAGCAACTGTATGGGCTCATCCACGCTTGGAACCACCCTTAGTTCATTTATGAACTTCTTGATCCACGCGGCCTCCTTAGCTGCTTCTGAAGCAGCTATGTATTCAGCTTCTGTCATTGAATCTGCTGTTGTCTCCTGCTTGGAACTCTTCCAAGACACTGCCCCACCATTTAAGGTGAATACGAATCCTGACTGTGACTTGCAGTCATCCTTGTCACTCTGAAAGATGGCATCAGTGAACCCTTTCACTGTTAACTCATTAACCCCACCATAGACCAGAAACGCATCCTTAGTTCTTCTTAAGTATTTAAGGATGGTTTTAACTGCCGTCCAGTGACCCTCTCCAGGGTCTGACTGGTATCTGACTTAGGACACATAACCCTTGATAGGTGTACCCCATGACTGACAGGAAGAAAACCCCTTTTCGACCCTTCCATGCTAAACATCTTTAGCATCTTGCCAACATACGTGGATTGAGATAAACCCAGCAGCCTCTTAGATCTATCCCTATAGATCTTTATACCAACTATAAAGGCTGACTCTCCCAAATCCTTCATGGTGAAGTTTTCTGAAAGCCATTTTTTCGTTATTTTTAATGTGGGGATGTCATTTCCTATTAGCAATATGTCATCTACATAAAGTACTAGGAAGACGACATTACTCCCACTAACCTTCCTGTAAACACAAGGTTCATCCTCGTTCTTGATAAAACCGTTACTCTTAACGACTTCATCAAAACGTATATTCCAACTCCTTGATGCTTGCTTTAGCCCATATATTGACCTTTGTAGTTTGCGTACCATATACTCCTGATCTTTGATTTCAAAGCCTTTAGATTGTGTCATGTACACTTCCTCCTTCAAGAACCCATTCAAGAAGGCGGTCTTGACATCCATCTGCCAAATTTCATAGTCATGGTATGCTGCTATTGCAAGCATGATCCTAATAGATTTGATCATGGCAACTGGTGAGAAAGTTTCATCATAGTCAACTCCCTGTCTTTGACGATACCCTTTCGCCACCAACCTAGCTTTGTAGGTCTGAACGTTGCCATCTGCATCAGTCTTTCTTTTAAAGAACCATTTATTTCCGATAGGAACTATTCCTTGCCGTTTAGGAACCAAGGTCCATACCTTGTTTTGATACATCGAATCCATTTCAGATTCCATGGCTTCAAGCCATCTAGAGGAGTCAATATCCTTGACTGCCTCCTCGTAGTTACTTGGTTCGTCATCCTCGACAGTTTGCTGATTCTCAATCACAAACCGATACCTCTCTCAGGTGAATGGATGACCCTCGTAGATCTACTGAGTTGTGTGTTTACTTCTCCATTGGAGAACGTCGCCTGCGGAGCAGACTCGGGTTCCTCAATTTGTTCTTGTGGATCTTGCAGTTCTTGAAGATCAATCTTACTCCCACTGCCTCCTTGAGAGATCAAATCCTTCTCAAGGAACTCAACATTCTTTGAGTAAAACTAGTATCCCTTAGAACCTTTAGGATACCCCACAATTAGACATTTAGTACTCTTAGCACTAAGCTTGTCTGATGTCAACACTTTGACATAAGCCGGCGATCCCCATACCCTGAGGTAACTCAGGTTGGGTCTCTTACCATTCCATATCTTATATGGTGTGGTCTGAACAGATTTAGACGGTACCCTATTTAGAAAGTTTGCCGCTGTGTCTAAGGCATATCCCAAAACGATTTTGGAAGTTGAGTCTAACTCATCATAGACTTAACCATGTCTAACAAAGTCCTGTTTCTCCTTTCGGAGACACCGTTTTGGTGTGGTGTGTTAAGTGCAGTAAACTGCGAGAGAATTCCATTTTCTCTCTGATAATCTCGAAACTCATAGCTCAGATATTTACCATCACGATCTGATCGCAATGACTTAACCATCTTGCCACGTTGTTTCTCTACTTCATCAGTAAATGAAATAGGAGTTTCCTCCTCTAGCCTCAATATACATTGAGCCACATAAACCGCAGTGAATGAGTTCTAATAACTCACTAGCCCTATGAATCTCAACCCCTTTGGGCTTTTGACGAATCATTTTCCCAGCTAGAAAAGATTCATACTGTCCATAAGATTCCAAATCCTTGGAGTCCAGGTATCCATCTCTATGCATCCTAGACAATCTTGTTTCATTTATGTGCCCTAGTCTATAGTGCCAAAGATAGGATTGATTATCTATCCTAGGTCATTTGACATCTACATTGAGCACTTTAGTTCCCATTTCCAAAACATACAAGCCATTAATTAAAAAAGCGTACCAAAACAATATCATTCAAAATGATAGAAAATGTACCATCCTTAATAGTTAAAGCAAAACCATCTTGTTCTAAACAAGAAATAATATTTCTAGAAATGCTGGGAACATAAAGACAATTATTCAAATGCAATAAGGTGCCCGTAGGCTAATGAGGTCGGTATCTCCACCAGCATGAGCAGCAACTCTTGCTTCATCACCTGCGCGGAGGTCCACCTCGTTCTTCTCCAATCTTCTAGGCTTCTAAGCACCTGCAACACATTGCAGATTATAAGAACCATAATCGATATCCAATACCTTATGAAGTCGTGGGAGGACCTATAAGAGTATAGCTCGCACTGAACAGACCCAAAAAGATGATGGATTATGCTGATGTAAGAGTATAAGAGTATAGCTCGCACTGAAGCATTTACGGAGAACGGAGGTTGTCTTATACCCAAAAGAGTATAAGAGTGCGAGCTATACTCTTATACCCAAAAAGATGATGGATTATGCTGGATCTTGTGGTTTTACTGGTTTGAATGTTTAAATAGAGGAATTATTCAGAAATCTTGTTAGTTATTGTTTGATTCCTATCAAATTGGTATCAAAGCTCCGACTGGGAGCTGGGTTATGGTGCGAACAAGAAACATGGAAGGATTGGAAGAACGTTTACGGAGAATGGAGGTTGGACATGGGGAGCTAATCAAAAGGATGGAAGCGAGTGATATAAACCAAGCGGAGATTATCCGACAGCTGAGGGAGCTTGGGGCTGGGATACATGAGCTCAGATCTGAGGCATTTGGAGAGGAGCGAAATTTTGGACATAGGGGAAGAGGTGGGTCCTCGGGTTCTAATGGCAGTCACTGAGGAACTGGAAACGGAGAACTCAGGAGCCAGAAACTTGAGATTCCTTTGTTCGCTGGTCACAACACGTTCACTTGGTTGAGCAAAGTTGAAAGATACTTCCAGGTGAATGAAATTGGTGAAGAAGAGAAGGTGGCAATGGTGATGCTAGTTCTGGAAGGAGAAGCCTTGAGTTGGTACCAATGGTGGGAGTTAGACAATCCTGCCGCCACCTGGGCACAATTCCGACGGGAGATTTTATGCCGATTTCGACCGGAGATGCTGGACAATCCCTATGGACCATTGTATTTGTTGAAGCAAAAAACCACGGTGGCTGAATTCCGCAGCGAGTTCGAAGCCGTGGTCGGCACAATGAGATATGCAGACGAAGAGGTGCTGAAGGGCGCGTGGCTGAGTGGTCTTAAGGCCAGCATTAGAGAAGAAGTCTTAATGACTCCTGGGCTGAGGCTAGCTGCCATGATGAAGTTAGCCCAAAAAATTGATCAACGTAATGTGGCATGGGCTGAGGAAGGTGTTGGATATTTTGGGCCCAAACATGTTCGGCCCATACAAGAATAATATGAATTATTCTAAGCCCAACCCAGGAAGGTTTAACCTAATGAGAAGTAACACAACCGAATGGGGCAAAGGAAACGCTGCTGAAATCCCTAATTCGAACACCCAAAATCGCGTAGGAGGGACGGTGGCGACTTCGGGGAACGCGTCTACAAATCGAAAGGAGGAGAGTCGGGGAAGTAACTTTCGGAGAATCTCCAACGAAGAAGCATCGGATCGAAGGAGCAAGGGATTATGTTTTCATTGCGAGGATAAGTGGCAACCGGGTCACAAGTGTGCAGGGAGGCAATTTCATTTGTTGATTCTCGAGGACGGAGCAGGAGATGATGGTGGCAAGGCAGCAGCGGAGGCAGAAACTGTCCTTGACTAGGTGAGCAGTGATGAGGATTTAGCTTTACAACTGACCTTACAGAGTATGTTGGGGCTCACTTCGAATCAGTCCATGAAAGTTTGGGGCGAAGTGGAAAAAGAAAGGTTAGTGGTACTGATTGATTATGGGGCGTCCAGCAATTTTGTAAAGGCAGAAGTGGCTCATCGGCTGAAATGGAAGGTGGAGAAGACGCCTTTATACAGAGTGGAAGTGGGGGATGGACACAAGGTGGATTGTAATGGGGTCTGTAAGAAGGTGAATATTGAGATTCAGGATCAGATGATTGTGCAAGATCTGTATATGTTTGAGCTGGGAGGAGTAGATGTGGTTTTGGGTATGGGATTGGTTGAGGGAGCTGGGTGATATCCGAGCAAATTTCCGTGAGATGACTCTTAGGTACGAGACACACGGCAGAGAGGTACTGATTAAAGGTGATCCTTCTTTATCCCGTACTATTTCATCTTTTAAAGCCATGTCAAAGGCTTTGTTACAGACAGGGCAGGGTTATTATGTGGAAAAAGAAGAGGCAGGAGCGGCTATGTTAGGGAAGGATGATGTTTTCCCTACTGGGTGGAAGGAGTTGGCCGAATTAATTGATGAATTTTCTGATTTGTTTAGTAAAGTGAAGGGGGTGCCACCCCAACGAACAAGGGATCATGCAATCACCCTAAAATCAGATAGTCAAGTACCTAATATTCGTCCGTACAGGTATCCCTATTATCAAAAAACGGAAATTGAAGAACTGGTGGCTGAATTGTTGAACGATGGAATGATTCGGCCAAGTATTAGCCCGTACTCAAGCCCTGTTATTTTGGTTAAAAAAAAAGATGGTAGCTGGAGGGTATGCGTGGACTACCGGGCTTTAAATAAAATTACAGTTCCTAATAGGTTCCCGATACCAGTGGTGGAGGAGTTGTTAGATGAGGTCGGACGATCAGTGGTGTTCAGCAAACTTGACTTAAAATCTGGGTACCACCAGATTAGAATGAAGGAGGAAGATATACCAAAGACTGCCTTTCGGACACATGAGGGCCATTATGAATATTTGGTCATGCCATTTGGGCTTATGAATGCCCCCTCTACATTTAATGCACTCATGAATGAGGTACTGAAACCTTTTTTACGGAAGTTTACTTTGGTATTTTTTGATGACATCTTGGTATATAGTAAAAGCCCAGAGGAACACATTGAACACCTTAAAAAAGTGTTTTCGGCTTTACGGCAGCATGAGTTGTTTGCTAATGGAAAAAAATGCAGATTTGGGCAGAATCATATTGAGTATTTGGGTCACATCATCACTGCGGAGGGGGTTAGTGCAGATCCGGATAAAATTAAAGCTATGGTGGAGTGGCAAAGCCCTGCCAATGTGAAAGAGTTACGTGGCTTCCTTGGGCTCACGGGTTATTATCGGAAATTTGTTAAAGATTATGGTAAAATCGTCCAACCTTTAACTAGCTTGCTTAAAAAAGAAGCCTTCAAGTGGGATGAAACAGCCGAGTCTGCTTTTCAATCTTTAAAACAAGTTATGGTCAATATCTCCATTCTCGCCTTACCAGATTTTTCTAAGCCATTCACGGTAGTAACTGATGCTTCTGGACGCGGTATTGGGGCTGTTTTGATGCAGGATAACCGTCCATTGAAAGAGTTGATGAGAAAGAGTTGATGGCAATTGTCTTCGCTGTACAGAAGTGGCGTCCGTATTTGTTGGGGAGACATTTTATTGTTAAAACGGATCAAAAAAGCCTTCGTTTTTTGTTGGAACAACAGGTACTGGGAGAAGAGCAACAGAGATGGGTATCTAAGCTATTGGGTTATGATTTTGAAATTCGATATCAACCTGGAAGAGAGAACGTCGTAGCGGATGCTTTATCTAGAAACATGCAATTCTGTATGATCTCTCAGGTACAACTACCACAGCTGGAAGAAGTGGAAACTGAAGTACAAAAGGACTCTAAACTGCATCGTCTTACACAGGAGTTGCTCCTGAATCCCGCGGCCCACACATGGTTCAAACTGGTGGGGGGCAGGTTGTTTTACAAAGATAAGTTGGTTTTATCTAAGACTTCTAAATTTATACCTGCCATTTTGCATGAGTTTCATGACTCCAATGTTGGGGGACACTTTGGTTGGGTTCGAACGTATAAAAAAATTGAGTGTGGTTTATTAGGAGGGGATGCGCAAGGCCATCCAACAATATGTTGCTGCTTGTCAAATTTGTCAACAAAATAAGGTTCAAAATTTGTCACCTGCAGGGCTGTTGCAGCCGCTGCCGATTCCAACTCAAGTATGGTCTGAAGTTTCTATGGATTTCATCGGTGGGTTACCAAGAGCGTTTGGAGTTGATACGTTATTTGTTGTCGTGGATCGCCTCACAAAATATGCTCATTTTATGACCTTATCACACCCTTATTCAGCTAAAGAAGTGGCTGAATTGTTTGTCCAGGAGGTCGTTCGTTTGCATGGATTTCCATTGGTGGTGGTTTCTGATAGGGACAAGGTGTTCTTGAGCAAATTCTGGTCTGCATTGTTTAAATCTGCTGGCACTAAGTTGCACTATTCCACTGCATACCATCCCCAATCCAATGGGCAAACGGAAGTAGTGAACAGGGGATTGGAAACGTATCTAAGGTGCTTCTGCAGCCCACACCCGAAAACTTGGCCTAAATGGATACACTGGGCTGAGTTTTGGTATAATACTACTTATAAGGAGTCAACGGGTATGACACCCTTTAAAGCTTTATATGGTATTGATCCTCCATAGCTTTTGAGGGTTGGCAATAGTTTTGTTAAGGTGGATGCCATTTCGGCACTATTGGCTGAGAGAGAGGCTATGTTAGATGAGTTGAAGGTTAACTTGGAGAGGGCTCAGAATCGAATGAGAGTGCAGGCAAATCAGCATCGCCGGGATATCAGTTTTGATGTAGGGGATCTCGTTTATTTATGGATTCAACCATACAGGTTGAAGACATTGGCAGCTAGGATCAATGAGAAGTTAAGCCCCCGTTATTATGGCCCATTTCCCGTGGAAGAAAAAATTGGTATGACTGCTTATCGCTTGTCCCTACCTAGTGGCCGTAAAATTCACCCTGTTTTTCATGTGTCCCTGTTAAAAAAAGCAAATCCGGCGGTGGAGTGTGCTCAGCCATTACCAGCCATGTTGACAGAGGAGTGGGAATTGCAAGTTTCACCTGAGAATATTCTGGATTGGCGCAGGGATGCTCAAGGTATGCTGCAGGTTTTAGTAAAGTGGCGCAACTTACCGGACTTTGAAAATTCATGGGAGGATTTCATTACCCTTGACGCTCAGTTTCCAGACCTTAACCTTGAGGACAAGGTTCTTGTCGTGGTGGGGGGGGGGGGGGGGGGAGTATTGATAAGGCCCACTTGCGTAAAGCCCAACTAAAGAATGTCTATGTGAGAAACAAAGGCAGAAAACGTTGGCTGGCCCCACTCAATCTGTTATTGCTGACGCGGACGTTCTGTTAGCAGGGGAAGGAGGGCAACGCAGCATGGGTTAGTTGGGGGCAGCTTATATATGCGTGGTAAGTGAGTAGAGGAGGGCACCTTGGAGGTCATAAGAATTGAGGTTACACACTGGGAGATTCAGGGCATCTCGAACGTCCCTGGTTCATTTCATTCCGTTGAATTCTTTTCTTAATTCTTTTTTGCACAAATCTGAGCTATAGCAGCGCTATAGCATGTAATTAAATGATGGATTATGCTGGATCTTGTGGTTTTACTGGTTTGAATGTTTAAATAGAGGAATTATTCAGAAATCTTGTTAGTTATTGTTTGATTCCTATAAGAAGATGATCTAGAATTTTTGAAATCAGAAACAGAGATTGTAAAAGAGGAAGCTATTGTGGAAGATGCGCAACTAACATCATTCACGAAACCAGATTTGCGCTATTGTATGGAGAAGAAATTTCAGAACAAAAAAGAAGAAGAACAGTCCCCTATGAATGGTGTGCAAGTGGCGGTGTCAACACAGCCCTCAGAGTTGGTTCTTATTGAGCATAAGGATGAGTTGCCCCGGTGCTGCTATGAACAGCATCAACAAACGTGTAAAGAATCGAAGAAGGAGAAGCGAAATAGGTCTGGATTGGAAAGAGACCCACGATGCAGCAATAAGCATGGAGGAAGATTACTAACGCGTGAAGAAGAAGAAGAAGAAGAAGAAGAGAAAGAAATCAGATCTGGGTTGGTATTGGGTCAAGTTATAAACCTGGTCCAAATTAATGGCAAGTTATTTCCGGCCCAATTAAAAGGGAATGGCATCTCTGGTTTATATAGAGATTGGGCTTGTAATCCCATGAATATGCTTGAGTTAAGTGAGATAAAAAAATATGGTCACCGTTTGAGCAAGTTGGGTTGGACCGTAAAAAAACATAGGCCCATCGAGTTAATTAGGGACCCGTTGGTACATTCCACTTCAGGATTGCGAACCCTCATCTTCTTGATTTGCAATGGAGACGGTGGCAGGGAACAATACAAGAACAAGGATTATCGAAGCGGTGCTGCTGCCATCGCTGTTCCATGGCGGTCGGAGGAATCGTTAGGATGCATGGAGGTGCTATTAAGGGGTGATCAATCATCCGAAGGGGTTTTCCTTGTTGGGATCGAAGGTGAGTTGGAGCCCATGATCAAATCAAAGAACCCACTTCATCTCGTCCATAGTCGATCAGAGGTAAGGCAAGGTAAGCAACAATATGGAGACTCCATGGTTATGCCTGAACGAAAGTGGCCCATAACACCTAGATATTGCCTAATAAGCTTGAACAACATTAACATGCTCTCTCTTTCTCTTCGTGTCAAGGTATCCATTACAAAAGGGGTTTAGTGGGTCATGGCCGTTGGAACCAAGATACTGAGCCATGATTGTCTCCCTTGTGGAAGCAAACGGAAATTTATTGCCAATGGGGTTTCGGGTGCAGATAGCAATTGCAAGTTGGCGGAAGTGGAAATAGCAAAGTTCAAAAGCCAACTGGAGTTGGAGGTATCCACACAAGCCAAGATCCTCAATATGAGAAAAGTTGAATTGTTAGTTGTTATGGAAGAGGTATGCTGTCACGTTTGGAGATTTTTTTCATACAACAATCACGAGAAAGATTTTGTAGAAAAAGACCCAACCCTTCAAAATGCCAAACAACCTGTAAGGAACTTAGAAATAAAGGTCGACACAGCTAAGACTCAGCACACTTGGCCAAGGAATGAGAAAAATATTTTCTGGATACATCTTGCCATGGCACATCAGACTACTTGTGCGATGACAGATGGATCTATTTTTGACACCCTTGCAAATACTGCTGTCATTTCTCAAACTTCGATTAATGTGATTATTTCTGCAAGTTATCTCATGGAGCCATATTGGGATTGAAGATAGGCAATGGGACCCTGGTGGTGGTTACGTAGCCTCATTGAGTATTAGCTGGCCATTACATTTCAAGCAATGGGACCCGGGAAAATTATCATCACCTTGAGGACAAGGTGATTGTTAGGGGGGAGTATTGATACGGTACTGCATAAAATAAATAGGGAAGAATACATGTGAGCAAGAGGTGTAGGGGATTACGTGGTGAGTCAACATTGGGTGATGGAGGGAAAGTTTGTTAGAGGAGTCACATTGTTTGCAATGAGTTTGTTATAAATAGAGAGGGGAAGACCGAAGAGGGATGACCTTGGAAAATTGGGACTCTTGGGCTCTTGGGAGAGAACCGGAACCTCTCGAATTGTTCTGGATATCAGAGCGTGTATTTTTCTTTCTTATATCTGTTGTTTCCTTGTAATTTCCTTTTCCATTTCTAGTAATTTTCCTTGAATATTGTAATTCTCCATATCACTAATACAAGTTTCCATTTCCATTTAGGAAAATCTCAGTTGTTGTTGTTTAATTTCTGATCATGGATTTGAGGTCTGTAACAGACTGCTACCAACAGAAAGGTCTTCATTTCAATTCATGGGTTAAGAGATAATGGTGGATGCTATTTTGCACCATATCATTATCTCTTTACTAAATAAGTATAGGATAGTTAAATCCCACATAGTGACATCACTTCTGCTGACAGAATTAAGCAGAAAGGTGTAACTGAACTGACTTATGGTTTTTTATAAAAATATAATATAAAACCATTAACGTGGCATTTGAAAGTAAACTGGCCTTTGAAGGCCGATGCATGTAAGGTGTAAAACAAAATTTTTACTGCGGAACATACATGCACTCATAGGTTCATGCTTTAAGACAGCATGATGTTACCTTGTTTTGGCCTGATCAGTCAGGGAGATGAGATGTCAGGCTTGAAGGGTTCAAACCCTCTAATGGTGATCCACACCACCGTTCGTCTATGATGCAAGAACTCTTTCTTGAAAGCCACCAGATGAACACCATAATGAGGCTTGCTATGCGCACAAGTGGTGAAGGTGGAGGCCAGGTATCCTGTTTGGAAAGGTGTACTGAGCTACCCTACAGAATGGTGCATAGATGGAGGAGAGTTGGCTAGGTTTTTCACTGAAACCTAAGGTGAGGAACATGTCATATTTATGCGCACCCTTTGGAGAGGAGGAGGGAATTCAATCATTCAAAATGAAAACAAACTTTCAAATTTCTTTGAAAGTTGCTCATGAAACAGTGTGATAAGGTGGAGTTGTTGCAAAACTAACTTTGCCAACAACCTCTAATCTTATCCACATGAATTTAAATTCAAATTAATTTAAACTTAAATTCATAAACTATCATATAGTATATAGTTCTCATGCGCATAATTCAGCCCTAGAAAGGGTCCAAATACATTGAGTAGTTGCATTCAAAATTTGAATCAACTCACCCACTGATTCCCTCAACCACCAAATCTGAATGGAGGTTTGTTTTAAGTGATAAGATAACACTCTTATCACCTAAAAGTTGCGCACCAAACAACCTAGAGAGAGTCTCCAAAGATGCTTCTTCATCCAAGGAATATGCTCCAATAAGATCCTGTCTTATCCTTTTGTTATGAAACAACTTTTCAAAACCAATTCAAATTCGAATTCAAACACTTGAATTCAAACGTTCAAACATTCAAATTTAAAATTCAAAATTCAAAATTTCAAATTTCTAATTCAAAATTCGAATTTCAAAATTCAAATTCAATTTCAAATTTCAAATTTCAAATTTCAAATTTCAAATTTCAAATTCAAAATTCGAATTTCGAAATTCAAATTCTAAATTCAAATTTCAAAATTCAAATATTTGATTATTAATTTAACTAATTAAATTAATTAGTAATGGCTTGGACTATCCAAGCCCATTACTAAACTCCATGCACCACCCACCCATTTAGGTGGGCTTCCAAACAGCTTCTTGGGCTAATAACATTATTAGGCCCAATATCTTTAAAGCTAGTCCATCATGACTACAAGGTGTTAGTGTGTGACCCATTAGGTCCAACTTAGCTACTGACATAACTGGGCTTGGGCCCAACAAGCCCATAACCCAATTAATGACAACACAGAGCACTAGCAATGCTTTGTTGCCCCAGAACTAGTCAGATTAATGACTTGATCAACCTATTGCACATATTTGGTTACCGTATGTATTTCCCTTCGTCTCGGTTATCTTCCCATTAACTTAGGGTAAGGAAATGTATCAACCCCTGCGGTTTAGGGTAAGCTTTATTCGAAATAGGGAATCTTCAATTTACTGACTCTAAAGGCAGATCATCTCATGATCTCTTTTACTATGCATAGATTCTCGAGTCCCTGTAAATGTCATCCCGATTTCTCCGGTTTACAGATAACCTAATATCTCACAGAGATTTGACGAATTCCTTCAGCTTATTACCCTAGCCCTGTGCCCTTTAAGGACACGCCCAACAGTATACCTATGAGTCTCCATGTTTCAGGCAGACGAGGTATACAATCAAAACATGCCTTCAAGAACACAGTCTAGGTAATAACTTCTGGTCTAAGGAAAGACATACCCAAACATAAAGAGATTACTCTAATGACACTATCTGTGAGATTTCCTCATAGAGTCTCTTTTTGGGTCTGTTCAGTGCGAGCTATACTCTTATAGGTCCACCCACGACTTTAGCTAAGATATCTCCATATCTGCAGCTCATGAGGTCTTTACCTTGTATCCATATACAAGTAGATAAGTCCTACTAGTCTTTACTCGAGATCACTGATCCCCAAACTCAGTGTCTCTAGACTAGGAACATATAATTAGGAATAGACATGCAATATCCTTGAATCCTCATGATCGTGATCTCATCACAGATACTCAAGAGATACCTGTTCTATTCCAAGGGGTTTATCCAGTTCGTTCATATAATATTAACAGTAATATCGAGACACAATATGAAACTGAATAAATAGTGCTTTCATTTATTTGCGACAAACAAAGTTCTACATCTAGTGTCCTTTATTTAATCAAAAGATTGTCTCTAGGACACCCATATGCTAACAAGCTCCCACTTGGTCTAGAGTCAATCAGACCTAAGTCGTATGCCCAAAGCCTCATAATGACTATCATGTTTTCTCTGAGAAACAGCCTTTGTCAGAGAATCGGCCAGGTTATCGTCTGTGGGAACATAATCCATTTTTACATCATTCCTATCAATGATTTCTCTAATCAAATGATATCTGCGGAGCACGTGTTTAGATCTTTGATGAGACCTAGGTTCCTTTGACTGCGCAATGGCTCCTGTGTTGTCGCAAAGCAACTGTATGGGCTCATTCACGCTTGGAACCACCCTTAGTTCATTTACGAACTTCTTGATCCACACTGCCTCCTTAGCTGCTTCTGAAGCAGCTATGTATTCAGCCTCTGTCGTTGAGTTTGCTGTTGTCTCCTGCTTGGAACTTTTCCAAGACACTGCCCCACCATTTAAGGTGAATACGAATCCTGACTGTGACTTGCAGTCATCTTTGTCACTCTGAAAGCTGGCATCAGTGAACCCTTTCACTGTTAACTCATTAACCCCACCATAGACCAGAAACGCATCCTTAGTTCTTCTTAAGTATTTAAGGATGGTTTTGACTGCCGTCCAGTGACCCTCTCCAGGGTCTGACTGGTATCTGCTCGTAATGCTTAAAGCATATGAGACATCTGGTCTCGTACATATCATGGCATACATGATGGATCCAATAGCCGAAGCGTATGGAATTCCACTCATGCGATCCTTCTCAGGCTGTGACTTAGGACACATAGCCCTTGATAGGTGTACCCCATGACTGACAGGAAGAAAACCCCTTTTCGACCCTTCCATGCTAAACCTCTTTAGCATCTTGTCAGCGTACGTGGATTGAGATAAACCCAGCAGCCTCTTGGATCTATCTCTATAGATCTTTATACCGAGTATAAAGGCTGCCTCTCCCAAATCCTTCATGGTAAAGTTTTCTGAAAGCCACTCTTTCGTTATTTTTAATGTGGGGATGTCATTTTCTATTAGCAATATGTCATCTACATAGAGCACTAGGAAGACGACATTACTCCCACTAACCTTTCTGTAAACACAAGGTTCATCCTCGTTCTTGATAAAACCGTT
Source organism: Gastrolobium villosum (assembly GCA_032173675.1). NCBI lineage: Eukaryota > Viridiplantae > Streptophyta > Magnoliopsida > Fabales > Fabaceae > Gastrolobium > Gastrolobium villosum. The sequence goes on along the minus strand of JAVKPL010015119.1, from coordinate 52,000 downwards.
ACTCTTAACGACTTCATCAAAACGTATATTCCAACTCCTTGATGCTTGCTTTAGCCCATATATTGACCTTTGTAGTTTGCATACCATATGCTCCTGATCTTTGTTTTCAAAGCCTTCAGGTTGTGTCATGTACACTTCCTCCTTCAAGAACCCATTCAAGAAGGCGGTCTTGACATCCATTTGCCAAATTTCATAGTCGTGGTATGCTGCTATTGCAAGCATGATCCTAATAGATTTGATCATGGCAACTGGTGAAAAAGTTTCATCATAGTCAACTCCTTGTCTTTGACGATACCCTTTCGCCACCAACCTAGCTTTGTAGGTCTGAACGTTGCCATCTGCATCAGTCTTTCTTTTAAAGACCCATTTATTACCAATAGGAACTATTCCTTGTGGTTTAGGAACCAAGGTCCATACCTTGTTCTGATACATCGAATCCATTTCAGATTCCATGGCTTCAAGCCATTTTGAGGAGTCAACATCTTTGACCGCCTCCTCGTCGTTACTTGGTTCATCATCCTCAACAGTTTGCTGATTCTCAATCACAAACCCGTACCTTTCAGGTGGATAGATGACCCTCGTAGATCTACGGAGTTGTGTGTTTACTTCTCCATTGGAGAACGTCGCCTGCGGAGCAGACTCGGGTTCCTCAATCTGTTCTTGTGGATCTTGTACTTCTTCAAGATCAATCTTACTCCCACTGCCTCCTTGAGAGATCAAATCCTTCTCAAGGAACTCAGCATTCTTTGACACAAACACTTTGTGTTCTTCCATGGAGTAGAAGTAGTATCCCTTAGTACTTTTAGGATACCCCACAAATAGACATTTAGTACTCTTAGCACTAAGCTTGTCTGATGTCAACGCTTTGACATAAGCTGGCGATCCCCATATCCTGAGGTAACTCAGGTTGGGTCTCTTACCACTCCATATCTCATATGGTGTGGTCTGAACAGATTTAGACGGTACCCTATTTAGAAGGTATGCCGCTGTGTCTAAGGCATATCCCCAAAACGATTTTGGAAGTTGAGTCTCACTCATCATAGACCTAACCATGTCTAACAAGGTCCTGTTTCTCCTTTCGGAGACACCGTTTTGGTGTGGTGTGTAAGGAGCGGTAAATTGTGAGAGAATTCCATTTTCTCTCAGATAACCCTGAAACTCGTGGCTCAAATATTCACCACCACGATCTGATCGTAATGTCTTAATCATCTTGCCACGCTGTTTCTCCACCTCATTCCTAAACTCTTTGAACTTTTCAAAAGCTTCAGATTTATATCTCATTAGGTATATATACCCAAATCTTGATTTGTCATCTGTAAAGGTAATGAAATAAAAATATCCACCTCTAGCCTCAATAGACATTGGGCCACATACATCAGTATGAATGAGTTCTAATAATTCACTAGCCCTATGACTCTCAAGCCCTTTGGGCTTTTGTTGAATCATTTTCCCAGCTAGACAAGATTCACACTGTCCATAGGATTCCAAATCCATGGAGTCCAGGTATCCATCTCTATGCATCCTGGACAATCTTGTTTCATTTATGTGCCCTAGTCTACAGTGCCAAAGATAAGATTGATTATCCGTCCTAGGTCGTTTCACATCTATATTGAGCACTTCATTTCCCATTTCCAACACATACAATCCATTTATTTAAGAAGCAGTACCGTAAACCATATCATTCAAAATGATAGAAAAAGCACCATCCCTAATACTGAAAGTATATCCATCTTGTTCTAAACAAGAAATTGAAATAATGTTTCTAGAAATTTGCGGAATCCAATACCCATGAGGATGGATTAGCATAAGAATAATTTATCTCAATCATGAAAATACCTGAGGCAGAAGCATCACCATGCTTCTTGTCCTTCACATTGTTCAGGTAGTCTGGACAATTCCTCTTCCAGTGGCCTTTCTTGCCACAATGGAAGCACTCAGCATCACCCTTGTCCTTAGGTGCCTTCTTACCCTTCTTCTTGCCCTTCTTCTTCTTGGATTTTCCTTTGGGCTTAAGGGGGTCACCTTTTGCAGGCTCCTTACCTTTCCCTTGGCCTTGCTAGGCCCACCAATCAAAAGAGCCTGTGTCCTATCCTTCTTGATAGACACTTCAGCTGTTGTTAACATGCTTAACAACTCAGGCAAGCTCACTTGCATCCCATGCATATTGTAATTCATGATGAATTGACTGAAGGAAGGTGGAAGTGAGGTGAGGACTAAGTCATTACTTAGCTCGGCATCCATGATGAAGCCTAGGTTTCCTAGCTTCTCAATCAGCCCGATCATCTTGAGAACATGGCTGCCAACAGACATGCTCTCAGTCATCCTACAAGAGAACAGTTCTCTTGAGGCCTCATACCTCTCATGCCTGCCTTTAATATCATACAACTCCTTGAGATGTACGATAATAGAGGGAGCATCCATATGCTCATGCTGCTTTTGCAGTTCAGGCGACATGGATGCCAACATGATGCATACTGCCATCACATTCTCATCCAAGTGCTGTTGATGGGTTACGAAATCAAATTCCGCAAACCCTTCTTCCCCTTCCCGTGGAGCTACGGGTATTACAGCATCTAAAACGTAGGCAATCTTTTCGGCCCTTAGAACTATTCTTAGGTTCCGATACCAGTCCATAAAATTTGAACCGGTCAGTTTATTCGTATCGAGTATTGAACGCAGTGACAGTGGATTAGTCATACTATAAGCTGAAAAGGATGTAAAGATAGTTTTAGTTAATATACGGTTATGTAGTTAAAAGCAAATTATTAAAGACTTGAAATAATTTGCCCCTCCCACTATTTTATCTAAGTCAATGACCCTTCCTTTTGACTTAGGGTTAATCTACTTTAGATTTTACCTTAGTGGGATTAAGAGTGCGATTATTTATTTTAACCTCCGTCTGACACCGCAAGATTAATTTAAATAAAGGGTTGATCTTTATCAACAGTATCTCATACCCTCTCTTAACATTAGGTTGACAACTCTTTGTCACTTAGTGGTGCATCTCATGCAACCAACCTAGCACCATTACCCTAAGCACATAAGCCCGGCTGTGCCTGCAACTTATGTCTTAGTTAAGCATTAAACCAGCACCCTAAGTGTCTTACACTTCAAACACTACTCTAGCCCAACGAAATAGTGGGTCCCAACTGAGTTGTGGAGTACCACTATGTAGAAGAGTTTTGAGTAGCATTGGTGGTGGGAGGTAATCATATGCTTAATTATTTATTTCTTTTAAGGGTTCCTTTTATCTTGGGGTTAATTAGATCCCATCAAACGCATATTGTAAGTTATCATGCTAGTCGTTACCTATGTCAAACATCTATCGGTATACACAAGTCGCTTTTGGACAAACATAATAACCATACAAAACGCGGTTTGCCCAATTCATGCATACTAGACGTTCTAATCATACATGCATATAAACAGTTTATATTGAGATAGCCATGGTGCTCGCGCTTTTGTCCTTTTTGCTTCTTCAAGCAACGGCCGCTTGTCGTCTATACGCCACTAGCCTATTTCTCTAATTACAAATAATTAAAGAAACTCCATAACATTTTGGAGGGACAAAATTACAAAATTTAAATTACAAATACACTTGTAAATTAAAATGCGCGATTACACATTAATTTAAAATTCGAAAAAATTCAAATCCGGGCACCATGACCATCCCCTTCCTGCTTGTACCTGAAAAGTTCAAAACTTGCAAACACAAACATTATATTATCACATAACATTTTCACATGTATTTTGACATTTTACATTTAAACATCAAAATAACATCTAGATTCATAATCTTAAATTTCTCATTGGCCGAATTTAAAACCAATTTCAATTCAAATTTTGTTAATTCTTTCTTAAAGAAAACAAAATTAAACCATGCATGTAGCCATATATCCCTACATGGCCGAATCATATAGGTGACTATATGATAAATTTTGTAACAAAATTTCATGCATATTAACATGACACAATTCATGGAGAAAAATAAGAAATCATTCAAGGTACTCTTAGTACCCTCCATGGCCGAATCCACCCTTTCAAAAAGGGTGTTCCTTTTAAAACTTTCATAAAGAAAAAGAAACTAAACCATGATGCATAATGTTTTATGAACACAGAATCAAATTTTCATGTTCATAAAAACAAAAACTTTAATACTTTAAAGGATTTGTGATTCAAAATCCACATGCAGAATTTAAACTTTAACCCTTTAAAGATTTTTGACCGTGAAAGACTCTTTTCACAAACAAGGTACCATCACCCGTCGATGGTAAAGCAACCGGGCTCTGATACCACTTGAAAGTAAACTGGCCTTTGAAGGCCGATGCATGTAAGGTGTAAAACAAAATTTTTACTGCGGAACATACATGCACTCATAGGTTCTTGCTTTAAGACAGCATGATGTTACCTTGTTTTGGCCTGATCAGTCAGGGAGATGAGATGTCAGGCTTGAAGGGTTCAAACCCTCTAATGGTGATCCACACCACCGTTCGTCTATGATGCAAGAACTCATTCTTGAAAGCCACCAGATGAACACCACAATGAGGCTTGCTATGCGCACAAGTGGTGAAGGTGGAGGCCAGGTATCCTGTTTGGAAAGGTGTACTGAGCTACCCTACAGAATGGTGCATAGATGGAGGAGAGTTGGCTAGGTTTTTCACTGAAACCTAAGGTGAGGAACATGTCATATTTATGCGCACCCTTTGGAGAGGAGGAGGGAATTCAATCATTCAAAATGAAAACAAACTTTCAAATTTCTTTGAAAGTTGCTCATGAAACAGTGTGATAAGGTGGAGCTGTTGCAAAACTAACTTTGCCAACAACCTCCAATCTTATCCACATGAATTTAAATTCAAATTAATTTAAACTTAAATTCATAAACTATCATCTAGTATATAGTTCTCATGCGCATAATTCAGCCCTAGAAAGGGTCCAAATACATTGAGTAGTTGCATTCAAAATTTGAATCAACTCATGCACTGATTCCCTCAACCACCAAATCTGAATGGAGGTTTGTTTTAAGTGATAAGATAACACTCTTATCACCTAAAAGTTGCGCACCAAACAGCCTAGGGAGAGCCTCCAAAGATTCTTCTTCATCCAAGGAATATGCTCCAATAAGATCCTGTCTTATCCTTTTGTTATGAAACAACTTTTCAAAACCAATTCAAATTCGAATTCAAACACTTGAATTCAAACGTTCAAACATTCAAATTTAAAATTCAAAATTCAAAATTTCAAATTTCAAATTCGAATTTCTAAATTCAAATTCAAATTTCAAAATTCAAATTTCAAATTTCAAATTCAAAATTCGAATTTCGAAATTCAAATTCTAAATTCAAATTTCAAAATTCAAATTTCAAATTCAAAATTCAAAATTCAAATATTTGATTATTAATTTAACTAATTAAATTAATTAGTAATGGCTTGGACTATCCAAGCCCATTACTAAACTCCATGCACCACCCACCCATTTAGGTGGGCTTCCAAACAGCTTCTTGGGCTAATAACATTATTAGGCCCAATACCTTTAAAGCTAGTCCATCATGACTACAAGGTGTTAGTGTGTGACCCATTAGGTCCAACTTAGCTACTTACATAACTGGGCTTGGGCCCAACAAGCCCATAACCCAATTAATGACAACACAGAGCACTAGCAATGCTTTGTTGCCCCATAACTAGTCAGATTAATGACTTGATCAACCTATTGCACATATTTGGTTACCGTATGCTATGAAGCACCGACACTTCAAAAATCCTGACGTGTCGTGTCCGACACTTCCCGACACTCTCGGACACTCCGACACTCCCCGACACTCTAACACGCATTATAGAAATTCAAAAAAAGGTACAAATGTTGATTTGCGTTGAGTTTTTAGTTCCAACTATTAGATTCGTTGGATTACGATTATCATTTTATTGAGTTTAATATAAGTATTTGAGATATGTTATGTTTCTTTGCAAAATTTATGAATATTATAGGTTTAGATTCATTTTTTTGTTAAATTATTGAATATGAAATATAATATATACTACATAAATAAAAAATATTATTTAATATCAAAACGTGTCCAAACGTGTCGAAATCTAACATTTTTTAAAATTAACGTGTCGGAGTATCGTGTCGTATCGTGTCACGTGTCCCGTGTCGGTATCGGTGCTACATAGACCGTATGTATTTCCCTTCGTCTCGGTTATCTTCCCATTAACCTAGGGTAAGGAAATGTATCAACCCCTGCGGTTTAGGGTAAGCTTTATTCGAAATAGGGAATCTTCAATTTACTGACTCTAAAGGCAGATCATCTCATGATCTCTTTTACTATGCATAGATTCCCGAGTCCCTGTAAATGTCATCCCGATTTCTCCGGTTTACAGATAACCTAATCTCTCACAGAGATTTGACGAATTCCTTCAGCTTATTACCCTAGCCCTGTGCCCTTTAAGGACACGCCCAACAGTATACCTATGAGTCTCCATGTTTCAGGCAGACGAGGTATACAATCAAAACATGCCTTCAAGAACACAGTCTAGGTAATAACTTCTGGTCTAAGGAAAGACATACCCAAACATAAAGAGATTACTCTAATGACACTATCTGTGAGATTTCCTCATAGAGTCTCTTTTTGGGTCTGTTCAGTGCGAGCTATACTCTTATAGGTCCACCCACGACTTTAGCTAAGATATCTCCATATCTGCAGCTCATGAGGTCTTTACCTTGTATCCATATACAAGTAGATAAGTCGTACTAGTCTTTACTCGAGATCACTGATCCCCAAACTCAGTGTCTCTAGACTAGGAACATATAATTAGGAATAGACATGCAATATCCTTGAATCCTCATGATCGTGATCTCATCACAGATACTCAAGAGATACCTGTTCTATTCCAAGGGGTTTATCCAGTTCGTTCATATAATATTAACAGTAATATCGAGACACAATATGAAACTGAATAAATAGTGCTTTCATTTATTTGCGACAAACAAAGTTCTACATCTAGTGTCCTTTATTTAATCAAAAGATTGTCTCTAGGACACCCATATGCTAACAGTATTCACCTAACAACTTAAGCTTTTGGGTTGAGTTGGTGCTTTACATGGTATCATAGTCTCGTGACCAAGTGGTCATGAATTCAATCCTCACTATCCCTCATTTTATTAGTAAATAATTAAATATTGTGGAGTTTCTTAGCATTTGTGCATTGTCCACCCTTTAAGCCCAATAGGCTCTTGTATGAGGGGGCGTGTTAGAAAATTATAATATAAAACATTAATATGGCCTTCATCAAACAACTTAAGTTTTCGGTTTGAGTTGGCACTTTACATGATTAATTGTGTTTTTGTATGTATTTTGAACACCTGGTATTTGTGTTCTACTTGGTTGCGTTTTTCAATTTATCTCTGTGTTTGTGTTAATATGATGCTGCTCCCAGAGGTCACTGCACTATTTATTCACTTTGGCTATCTATCTGCAGCGCCATCACATTTAGAAGAATTGTTAAGAGAACAAATTGCAGAGGGACAGCCAAGGACGCATAGGCCTTGGACGAAGATTATGGTTATTGTGGAGGGGATATACAGTATGGAAGGAGAGCTTTGCAAACTTCCAGAGATCATAGCTATATGCAAAAAATACAAGGTTGACTATTTTGGTAGCTCTAATATAATGTACAAATTGTAATTCTCTTATACCTGTTTCCCATATGCATTTTTCTTCTTTGTTTTTTTTTTTTTTTTTTTTGGCGGGGTGGGGGGAGGGTGAGGTTGGAACTTGGGAGGGCCGTGGGGGTGTATTTAATCTGAGTTTAAAATCCAAAGCTTGTGAAAAGTCTATATGGATGAGGCTTCCTGTAAAATTTCCAAATGAACTGTTGTAAATGGTTTTATGTCCAGGAAAATTGGTATTCCATTTTAACTTAAATTTAAGCTAATTACTCAAATGGGCACATTATGTAAAAGAAATAAGAAAATCCTATTTTTCCCTCTAAAAGGAGTTTTTTTTTTTTTGGTTCATTGATCACCGACCCCAACTAGTTTGGAATAAAAGTGATGTTACGTTGGATACTTAGTCTCATATGACAACTTTTCATTTTGCTACTTTTTTTCTTTAAGAGTCTAGTTGAGAGAAGGAGAAAGAGAAGGCCAAAATATTGGAGGTTTTCCTTCATTTAATGCTCCCTTTCCCTTCAAAACAGACATTTAAGGGGGACTTAGATAAACTCTTTATTATCAAGTTTTATTTACTGTTTTATTATTGTTTATGGGAAAATGATTTTTGCTTTTGAAGCAGACAAATTTGTCTCTGCCAGAGTCAAAAGGATAGAGAGAAAGCATAGAGGAATGAGTGAGAAAAAAAATGATGGGGGCCGCTCCTTTTATGTCTCTATGGCAGACAAATCTGTCTGCTTCACAAGCAGAAATCATATTCCGATTGTTTATTGTTACTTTCTGCATTTTTCCTTTGCTTGTAGGTGTATACATATTTGGATGAAGCACACAGCATTGGAGCTGTGGGCAAGACGGGAAGAGGTGTTTGTGAGCTCTTGGGTGTGGATACTGCTGATGTTGACATTATGATGGGAACATTCACCAAATCATTTGGATCTTGTGGAGGTTATATTGGGGGATCTAAGGTATGCATATTTTAATAATAGACTCCAAATTTAGTGATTACTGATTAACAGATAGTAAGTTGCTAAAATCTGTTGGAAGAGGTATGCCGGTGTTCTTTCCCATTGAATATCAACCATACTATGTTATCCTTTCTGTTTAAGATCAGGAATAGGCTACAAAATGCATTGTGTGAAAAGAAAAATGAAAGCACCTATACAATATAAGGTATAGGAGGGAACTTGGAAGTAATGGTTTCAATCAAATCGCAATTCAAATTTTGAATCTCCAACCTAATTTTTGAATCATGAATTATAAATCGTGTCAAATCATAAGATTTATAAATACACTGAAAAATAGTTTGAAATATATCATATAAATGATTTTTAATTCACAATGTAATGATTTTAAACTAGGAACTAGAAATTGACAAAATAACTTGATGGGCCTGAAAGTGAAATAATTAGTTAGTTAGTTAGTGAATTTTCTAGAAGGTTCTTAGAAAATAGGATAAAAGGAGGGGCAGTGTGGGTAGTGAGATAGACATGAATTGAGTGAATATTGGGGATTTGGGGATCTCTTGAAGTCTAGGTTTGTTGTTTTTGAGGATGAGTTGGGGTCTTTTGGTGTATTTTTCTATATTTAATCTTTGTAAGGAGCTTGTCTCAATTTTTGTTTTCAGCAATTTCAGATTAATAAAATTAGGTTCCATCAATTTGGTATCAAAGCATCTTCGATCCGAAGGTGCTTCTGGTAAATGAAGATCATGGTAGGAATCAAAGCTTAGGGAAATGATGATAAAAATTATAGATGATGCATTAGAGAAGACAGTGTGTTTTAAAAAAGTTGAAGAAAAAAAAAAGAAAAAAGAAAGAAAATGCAGCAGCAGGGAAAGAAGAAAATAGAGAGAAAGAGGAACGATCTGAAGAAGGAAACATAGAAAGAGCAGAAGAAGAAAAGGAAAAAAAAGATGAAAAACCAAAGAAAGAAGAAGGGAAAAGAAGAAGCAAAAGGAAGAAACCATCGAGGGCCCAATACAAATGGGCAAACCAAAATAGTTGGGGTTCAAACAGAGCCCAATAACTCAAACTCTAATCTAGAGCACACTATCATTGAAAATTGAGAAGGGCAAGGTTCTACATCCACACAAGGAGCTTCGGTGACAAACGACACTAATGGGGACAGATGTGGCGCAAGATACCGGCGGCTGACGTCAGAGATGGCTGACGGCCAATGGCACAACCTCTGTTTTCATTGTGACGTGCCATTTCCAGCGGACCATATGTGATGCTGTTAGGAGTGGGAGCTGAAGGCGAAATCGGAAAATAAGAAATGGAAGCGCAAGAAGATAAAGGAGAAAAAGAGAATATTCGTAAACTAAGTGGGATGACTATTGGGTCCGGGTCGGGTCAGCATCTACAAGTAGCACTCACACCCCTAACCAGCAACCCAAGTGGCGAGGGAGATGGGGGAGTGGATCATAATGGATTTGGGCATTACACTTGAATAGCCTTACCCAGTAGAGGCCCAAATGTGAACACTCAACTGAATGGGTTGGGAAGAGAAGGGAAGACAGGGCCTAATGCAAATCAGCGATGGCCCAATATGAATGGCATTCAAGGGAGTGTGATGGTCTCTAATTTGGGCCATACAAACAACAACAAACCTATTGGGACTCTAGAAGCAGTTGCACCTTCCCAAGCATCCTTCGATGGAGGTGCAAATGGCGAACGGAGGGTTGCACGGTTCAAAAGACTTATGCCGGAGGAGATGGCCAACAAACGAAGGAAGAATTTGACTTTCGATGCGACATGCCCTTTTCGGCCGATCATATTTGTCAAAATCAGCACCTGCATGTGTTGCTTTTGGGCACCAATGGTGAAGAATCTATACTTGAGGAGGAAATAAGCGCTATAAAGGAAAAGATGGAAGGAGGGGCCCTGTGGTTGAGCATTATAGCATAATAGGTATCACATCTAGTCGTTCGTTGAAGATCTGGGGTGAGATTCAAGGGAAGAGAATCTTTATCCTTATTGACTTGGGGGCGTCTTATAACTTCTTGGCAGCGCACGTTGCAGATAAGCTGAAATTGACAATGGGGTCAAGAATCTTAAACAATGGGACCCTGGTGGAAGTTTCTCTCACATTGCCTATCCTTTCTCTTCACCTTGAGGACAAGGTGAATTTTGGAAGGGGAGTATTGAGGGTCTGAAAGTGAAATAATTACTTAGTTAGTTAGGGAATTGTTTTAGAAGGTTCTTAGAGAATAGGATAAAAGGAAGGGCAGTATGCGTAGTGAGGTAGGCATGAATTGAGTGAGTATTGGGGATTTGGGGATATCTTGAAGCCTAGGTTTGTTGGCTTTGAGGGTGATTTGGGGTCTTTTAGTGTATTTTTCTGCATTTAATATTTGTAAAGAGCTTGTCTCCATTTCTGTTTTCATCAATTTCAGATTGGTAAAATTAGGTTCCATCATAACGTAACCGTAGGTCTCAAAAAAAAATAAAATAAAAATCATGCCATAAGTCATAACTGAATAACATAAAGTGATTGTATGAAGCTTATGTGTTAAAAGAACAAAAACAGAGCAATGATATAAGCCAAATAAGGTGCAAGTAGTGTGAGCGAGTGGTTGTGTAAAGCCTCTTGTTGAGATATATAAAAAACCATTAATGTAGCCTTACCCAACAGCTTAAGCTTTTGGGTTGTGTTAAGAGCCTTGGGATACACCACCCCAAAAGCTAGCTCAAATGGTGGGAGTGCCCAAGGCCTTATAAAGGCCACATTAGTTGCACATACAACCAATGTGGGACTATATATCTCAACAGGTTGAATTGGTTCCTTACATGGTATCAGAGCAGTTTTTCAGTAAAAATAACCAAGTGTTTCGAGAATAATCATCAGTAAAGGTAACAAAATATCTATAACCCCGAGTTGATTCAGTACGACTGGGTCCCTAAACATCAGAGTGAACCAAACTAAAGGAGAGGAGGCACGACGATTGACTCTATTAGGAAAAGAACTGCGAGTATGTTTTCCGAATTGACATGATTCACATTGCAAAGTCGATAACTTGGATAAATGTGGCACTATCTTTTGGAGCTTTGTAAGACTAGGATGACCCAACTGAGCGTGAATACTGAGTGGAGAATCTAATACAAAATGAGCATGAGAGGAGCTGGAGAGCAGGTAAAGGCCATTGGACTCAAATCCGCCGCCAATTGTCCTCCTTGAATTTCGATCTTGTAAAACAACAGAATTTTGGGTAAAAGAAATGAGACAATCAAGAGAACGTATTAAACGGCTAATGGAAAGGAGATTGAAGGTTGAATGTAACAGCCCGTGTTAACCCGGATTGTTAACATACTATTGTATTAAGCCATGCTTAATTAAAATGCGGAATAACTTTTTCTTTAATTCAATTATGACGTCATTAACCTTAGCCAACTTGATTACTTAATCAATTTTATAAAATAATGCCTGTATGTAAATTGCAAGACAACTAACTGAAATACCTCATATATAAATATAAAATGAGTATCTAAGTCACAGGACTACAACACATAGCCTGGACCAAAATCCTTATACATTAATACAATTTTAACTAAAAGAAGACATAATCAAGTCTATGTGGCATGGACAATCCCCATGCTCACCAAATAAGGCACAATGCCCAACAACAGTCTCAACAGACAATCCCAAACATAATGAAGCTAAAAGCATAAAGCAACATGCATAATCAGCATCCAACAATGTCAGCATATAATATCATCAATATCTAACTCAGCTCCGGCCTCCTATCGCTCGAGGCCTCAACATTACCTGAACCTGAAATAAGTGTCCCCAAACGTGGGGTGAGATCTCTAAACAAGAAATCTCAGTAAGACAAGGGGTCCTCAAGGATCTTCCACCCCAAGCTCACTTACATGTGCAATATAAGTTCTAAAAGCAGTATTTCCAATATTAGTTCCAAAAGTATGCAGTGCAACAGATATTCGTGTCATGTGTGTTTATACTATCTACTGGCCAGAGAAATGTAGGAATACGTCTATACCTACATGAGTACAAGGAACACCGCTTGCACCTTACCCACAGCCTCACCATATCGTATGTACTACATACTCAGGCTTATCGTAAAGGTGGACACCACATTGCATATCATAAAGGCACATTGCATATAACAGCTCAACAACATTTCCAAATATCAAAAGCATGTAACACAGCATGCATATAACCATCTCCCCATGGGACATGGTGGAACCACAACATGGCTAAACCGAGGACACGAAAGCTTACCTTGCAAGCAATCAATCCAAGCCAAGAGTCCAACCACTCTCAAGTCCAAACACAACAGTATCACGATCTATTATGGACCAATGATATATCATTAATTATGCATCACAAGCATACAACTTAAAGACTACGCCTTTCCTTTACGTTTTTCGTCTTAAGGCTTCCAACAAAGCCATAAGTCCTTAATCACATGATTCTGACTTGGTTCATTAATTACAGAAGTCCAACTTCCTTAATCTTGGGTCCACAAACCCCCAATAGCCTACTATACCCACAGCACAGCTACTGTTCTGCGAGATCCCAGAATATCCGAATATTCTTCGGGGACATATCCGGACATGCAATATCCGGATATCACACTGACCATAAAGCTTACCTTGCAAGCAATCAATCCAAGCCAAGAATCCAACCACTCTCAAGTCCACACACAGCAGTATCACAATCTGTTATGGACCAATGATATATCATTAATTATGCATCACAAGCATACAACTTAAAGACTACGCCTTTCCTTTACGTTTTTCGTCTTAAGGCTTCCAACAAAGCCATAAGCCCTTAATCACATGATTCTGACTTGGTTCATTAATTACAGAAGTCCAACTTCCTTAATCTAGGGTCCACAAACCTCCAATAGCCTACTGTACCCACAGCAAAGCTACTGTTCTGTGAAATCCCAGAATATCCGAATATTCTTCGGGAACATATCCGGACATGCAATATCTGGATATCACACTGACCATAAAGCTTACCTTGCAAGCAATCAATCCAAGCCAAGAGTCCAACCACTCTCAAGTCCAAACGCAACAGTATCACAATCTGTTATGGACCAATGATATATCATTAATTATGCATCACAAGCATACAACTTAAAGACTACGCCTTTCCTTTACGTTTTTCGTCTTAAGGCTTCCAACAAAGCCATAAGCCCTTAATCACATGATTCTGACTTGGTTCATTAATTATAGAAGTCCAACTTCCTTAATCTAGAGTCCACAAATCCCCAATAGCCTACTGTACCCACAACTACTGTTCTGCGAAATCCCAGAATATCCGAATATTTTTCGGGGACATATCCGGACATGCAATATCCGGATATCACACTGACCATATCCGGATATTCAATATCCGGATATCTAGATCCCAATATCCGGATATCAATATCCGGATACCATATCCGGATATCTGTTCGACAAATATCCGGATATTTCACGACAGAATGCAGTTATGCATTTTCGTGAATATCCAGTCCAAAGGATCCAACTTTAACCGATTAAAGACATTCAAACATGCATTTCTAGGTGTGTTTAACCTTACCCACCCTTAAGTTATTCACTTAGTTAAATACATGCATCAAGGTTCCATTTTTAAGCATTTAAACTCATGATCATGGTTGGTATAACTCACCAAAGCTCAAAAACAGGGGAATGAGGACTCTTGGAGCTCACCAACAGCTCCTCAAACTCAGACCAAGTAGGAGCACGAAAATGGCACCTCCAAGGTGGGTTCTTGCACCACAAGATGACTCCTTGGCACCACCAATGCCAAGCCAAAGGTTCAACCCACTCAAGCTCACCAACTCAGCCCACCACCCTCACACACAGCAGCTGGACACTGCCAAAGGACTCTCCTTTCACTCCCACAAGAATGCTCACAAGTGTTTATGAAGAGAAAAAGGGAGAAATCAAGCAAAAGATGAAGACTTGACCCTCAAATGGTGAGAAAGGGAAATGGAGCAGTACACAGCAGCTGACCAGCCCAAATTCACGTAGGAAATGTTGCTGCCTAGGGTTTTGTGCCCTTAGTGGTAGTATATATAGCCCCATGGCCACTTAACGCGCAGTATTAGCATTAATAGCTACGCAAAAGATCTTGATCCCAAACTTTGGAATCTTAACCTACTCATTTTTCTAAGATTTGTCATATTTTTATTTTATTTTTTGGAGCACCTTTCCGGTACGCGCTTTTCCATATCCAGTATCAGTTCTGGCATCAGTTCTCATTATTTTGACTTGAAACTCGTTTTATAAGTCCTACATATTATTCTAGTAATTATCATGTACTTATTATAATTTTCCGGGATACTTTCCGGTACGCATTTATACCGGGTAGCAGAACCGGTATCTGCACTTTTCTTCCGAAAAACGACTTTCAGCATTCTTACTCACTTACTATAATTATTTAAGCCAAATAATAATTATTAAGGTCAATTATGGAATCATTTCCTAATTTATCACAATTAATTTATTAATTACCTTAATTAACGGTGCGGGTTCTTATAGTGAACCAGGGACATATAACACATTATCAATAGTAATGGAGGGAAAGAGATATACTGTTCCAATCCCATAAGATTGAACCTGGGAACCATTAGCCATAGTGACAACAGGCAAATAACCAGAGGTAGAAAGAGAGGAAA
Organism: Gastrolobium villosum; assembly: GCA_032173675.1. Classification (NCBI taxonomy): domain Eukaryota; kingdom Viridiplantae; phylum Streptophyta; class Magnoliopsida; order Fabales; family Fabaceae; genus Gastrolobium; species Gastrolobium villosum. Next base: position 36,683 of record JAVKPL010015119.1, on the reverse strand, counting down.
ACAAAGATTTATTACCAGAAATATGATCGGAGGCACCAGAATCAAGAACCCAATGACCAAATGATGAACTTTGAGTGAAACCAGCAACGCTATTACCTGTATGCACAACAGTAGCAGTGGAACCAGTGATCGTGAGTCGAGAAATATTTTGAGTAAGGGTAAATGAGCTAGAATCAGCCATGGATCAAGAACAATACGCTGAAACAAAGATGTCATGAACAATAATGGAAAGAGGAGAAATTCTTCGGAAAGGCTGCAACGGACTCGAAACCACAAGGTAAGGATCGATCTGAACACGGAAGGAGAGGGCGATCCTGACGGAAGAAGCCGCGCGTATGTTTCACGTGCGTGAGGATGTGTCAGTGGGAATTTGGGAGCGGGCCTTGGATGGAAAGAACCGCCTCCTTGTGACGATCACAACTATGGGTGGCTCACCGGAAAAAGTGCCTGAAAAGTGATCGGTGGTGGCGGTCAAATGGTGGTCCACGGGGTTGGCAACCTCTGATGATGGTGGGTCTTGCGGCGTTGGGTGGATCAGCTTCTTCTGAGTCCGTTGATGTACTTTTTGATCAAACCGGTCGGCGGAAAACTTTTCCGGTGGAGGACGGTGGTGGCAGACGGTGGCCGGAAATTGATGATGGTGATAGTTTCCAGGAAGATTTTTACTCGGTAGACAGTGGTCTACCGGAAAGATGCAGATCTTGTTAGGTTTTGATACCATGTAAAGAACCAATTCAACCCAAAAGCTTAAGCTATTGGGTGAGGCTACATTAATGGTTTTACATTAATTGGTTCTTTACATGGTATCAGAGCCTCGATGTACCGGGTTCAATCCTCACCGCTCCCCACTTTCTTTTTAGTGGAATTTCTTTCTTCGCACCGGTAGGTGGGCCTGTGCATTGTCTTCCCTTCAAGCCCAATGGGCTCTCGTGTGAGGGGGCATGTTAAGATATATAAACAACCATTAATGTAGCCTCACCCATCAGCTTAAGCTTTTGGGTTGAATTGGTTCTTTACACATCTGTTTCTAAAGAATGAAAATAGAGCAATGAAATAGCCAAATAGGATGCTTAGAGTGAGCGAGCGTGTGAAGCCCCTATTTTAGAAGAATGAGTCTGACAATCAAATAATCAAATAGATGCATTCCATGGTGTTCTTTTAGTTCCTTTTGATTTAAGAACTTGAGCTTATTTGACTTCTCAATTTCTTCTATGAGAATTGATGACAAAAATATGAATGAATCAGTAATATGGAATCGCACTGATCCATGCATGTATTGTATTGTATGATTCAAATCCAAGTCTGATTTCTTTAACTATCTGTAACTGGCATTAACAGACTGAAAATGGAGAACTACACAAGGTACTCCAATATTGCTGAAGTATCCAAATCCATATCTGTATGCAATACCAATACTCATGATTCATTTGCATTCGTATTTTTGGCATATCCTTTTTTGTGTGTGTATGGATTCCCACCACCATGTATTGCCACTTGAAAAGTTCCAATTACCTCCAAAACAAAAAAGTATTGCCCTCCTCAAAATCATCTCATAAAAATAGCAGACTTTCATCCTAACCAAATGAGCTATAATGATGGCAATTGTTGATGGTAGGTGAGGCAGAGTGGTGGTACTGGGGTGAGAGCAGAAGAGAGTAGATGATTACAAGGGCTTGGGAACAAAAAAGGAACATTGGAGTGGAGAATGCACTGGAGTTGGGTTGGGATAGAATAATCAGAGAGTAAATTTAATTTTAGTTTTTCACATATATAAATAAATATTTTATTTAATATATTGGTGGAACCCAAAAAAATACAATACTGAATTCATTAACAATGGAGGCATAGCCTCTTTTTACATACACTAATACAATATAAAATGCAGAAAATAAACCCAGAAAACCTCAACTCCCCCTCAAACCAAATACCTAGGCTCAAGAGTTCCCTAGAGGTCTCCCAATTTCCCCACTAAACCAGTATTGAATACATGCATAAAGAAACCCCACCTTAAACATCTCTTATATACTAATTTCTAATTAATGGGCTTGGTTACTTTATAGAAGGCCCATCAATACTCCCTTCCAAAATTCACCTTGTCCTCAAGGTGATGGAAAAGGACAGGTAATGTGAGATACATTCCTCCTGGGTCCCATAGCTTGAAGCATATTGACCAAGTTATGATTGAAGTAAAAAAACTACCATTGCTGAATTCTATTGCCCCCTTCCTCGATGTCTTGTTCCTTCTCTTACTCCTATTCCAAGCAGTCTCCACCCATTTAAAAATTCACCAGCCCTTGCATAACTATGATTATATTGCTGCTGGTATTCTGCTACCCAATCAACAGATGCAGATAACACAATCTCTTTAACTTGATTGTCATCAATACTGAACTCACCACGTTTCCTCTTTGATTTAAATTGATGGAACTTTTTCGGAAATTTAGGGTCACTATTTTGGGCCCATGTATTTGTAAGAATAAGAGGATTCTCTATTGCAGCAAAGTTTGACATGTTCTCACCCTGCGTTTGACATATTACCTCTGATTCTGTGCACGCTTAACCGCATGACCTTGTCATCCCCTCGATTGACGCGCAAAAGATCTTCTTTCCCCAAATTTGCGAATTCGCTTCTCGCCCCCAATAACATCACCGAAAGTTGTTGATTACCGTATACGTGGTTCACAGAGAAAAGTGCATCGCACCTAGAACCAAGGTTCCTCCTCCCTTGTTCCATCACGTTCGGTGTAAGTCGCTGGCTCTTGTTCCCCACCTCTCGTTGTTGTACGTCGCTTTTGTGATGTCTCCATATGAGGACTGGATCATTGTGTTGGTGTTTTGCGTGTTGCTGCCCTGCACGTTTCCAATTGCGCTGCACCGCCGCTGATCCTCCATTTTCTCCGCCATCAGCCATTAGAAACTCGCGCTCTGGTCATTGTAGTTGTCGTTCTCCGTTAACCTTCCTTGTGTAGCCCTTTGCCCTTTACCGATGGCACCTGAACCCTGCCCTAGAGTAAGATGGGTGTCATTGGGCCTTTTTGTGGCCCTACACACCTATTTCCTCCAATAATAAAATTGGACCCCTGTTGTAGAGCACTGGGCCCATTTCTTTTGCTTGGCCAATTGCTTCCTTTTGTAACCACCGTGGCCTGCTCCTTTAGTTCATCAGAATTTCCAAAGTTGGGCCTTGCACCATTATCAGTTGGGGCCCAGTTGTATGGTTCAGCCCCATACCCAAATTCCCTAACCTTTTCCTTCTCTCTGATTTCATCGTCTTCTTGTAGCTTTCTTTTATTTTTTTTGTATTTTTTTTTCTTCTTCTGTTTCTTTGAGCCTTTGTGCTTGGGTTGTTGTAGCAAACGATCTTCCTATATCTGCTTCCAACCTCATCTTCCTTCTTCTCCCACATATGCCGTCGGAATCCTACTCCCTGCCGCTCACGAGGATTGGGCTGCAGTCCCACTATCGTTGTCTATTTCGTTTTGTTCTTCTCCTTCCTTGATTTGCTCCATCTCTAGTTTGGTTGTTGATTTCTTTTGAATTTCTTCCGTTTTTCTGTTTGGATTTGAGTCGTAGTCTTCCTTCTCTGTTTGCTGTTCTTCTTCGTGTCATTCTTTATTTTTCTTTTGCAAAACAAGGATCGATGCGCTCTATTAACGTCCAAATTGTTTTCTGAAGTTGATGAAAAACGTCTTCAACTCGATCCATTCCTTCTTCCACTCGATCCATGCTTGCTTCCAATCGATCCAAGCTCCTCTCCATTCTGTTCACTTTGTTTTCCATTTCTTTTTTTCTTTTTTCTTTTTCAGATCTGGATCAGAAACACCCCTAGACCGGAAGTGCTCTAATACCAAATTGGTGGAACCCAGAAAAATACAATACTGAATTCATTAACAATAGAGGCATAGTCTGTTTTTACATACACTAATACAATATAAAATGCAGAAAATAAACCTAGAAAGCCTCAACTCCCCCTCAAACCAAATATCTAGGCTCAAGAGTTCCTTAGAGGTCTCCCAATTTCACTACTAAACCAGTATTGAATGCATGTATAAAGAAACCCCACCCTAAACATCTCTATATATATTAATTCTTAATTAATGGGCTTGGTTACTTTATTGAAGGCCCATCAATATATATTTCTGCACGGCCAGCTCCCATATCTTAATTTCTAAAATAATTATTGCATTTGTGTTTCGTATTGTATCGAATTGGACTACTGTACCAGTACCTGTGTAACACATGTCCTAGCAAAAGGAAAACATGTTCTGATACTAAAAAGGAAAACATGACAAAAATACACCCTCCCTGAAATATCTTGCGCCCAGGGATCACTCTGTTCTCTAACACAATTTTGTGTGTTTGTATCTTTTCTGCCCAGCTCTATATCATTACACATGCCTTTATACCCTTCCAGTTCTTTCTCCTCACTCCTGGACTGCAAGCTGTCCAGTTTTTTATGCAGAGCTTCCTCCTTTCAAACTGCCTACTGTTTTGTCATGTCATCTTCCTTAGGTGAAATTGCCTTGTTGCCCTTTGTGTTTTGTCCTTTTTATATCTGCAGACTGGGCTTACCGGGTTTTCCTTTCTTGACATAAACCTTCTTAATTGTATCTGGATGCCTATCGGTTTCATGCAAGTGAAGTTGTGTGATATGGCTTTATTAGTGTACTCTTGGAGGTACTTGTGGAATTCTTTTTGTTTCACGCGTGGAAGTTGACTTTTTCATATTTTTGTTTCATATTGGTGTCTACATGTCAGCATCACGGAAATATTGTATCGTACTGTTAAGATAATTTGAACTCTGTTTCTTATGTTGAACTTTTGGATCTACTGTTAGGAGATTATCCAATATTTGAAGTACACCTGCCCTGCTCATCTTTATGCAACTTCAATTTCACCTCCAGCTGCACAGCAAATAATTTCATCCATAAAAGTTATTCTTGGAGAGGATGGTTCCAGTAGAGGTTTGGCTGGAAGTTTTCTGCTTTTTGCTTTGTATTTGTAACTTGCATCACTTGCATCAGTCCATATATCATTTACTTTACATTGAAGCAAGTTGTTTTTGTATAGGTGCCCAGAAACTTGCACAAATTCGAGAGAATAGCAATTTTTTCAGGTCAGAACTGCAGAAGATGGGATTTGAGGTTCTTGGGGATAATGATTCTCCAGTAATGCCTATCATGCTTTACAATCCCTCCAAAATCCCTGCCTTCTCAAGGGAGTGCCTCAAGCAGAATGTAAGAGTATCATCATCCAACTCTTTATGCTCCCTGTTGATGCCCTACATTATGAATAAATTTTTTTAGTTAATATTTACCATTTTTTAATGGTTTTGTACTGTCTCAGGTTGCTGTTGTGACAGTGGCATTTCCTGCTACCCCACTGCTACTGGCTAGAGCACGCATATGCATATCTGCTTCTCATTCAAAAGAAGACCTTATCAAAGCCTTGCAGGTGTGTATTTTGGATTTCATTCAATGGTTAACATTTTGAAAAATGCATAAATTAAGTGGCTTTAAATGTGTCAATTTTGTGTAGAAGGGATGCGGTAAAGTTTTGTGCACCATTATTGTGGTGTGTTTTTCATTGCTAGGAAAATGAATATTTTCTATTCTACGTGCTCTTGTTTCAGACATCAAGGTTCAATATGTTTCTTGTCATTTTATTTGTTTCAATATGCTTCTTGTAGGATATTGTTTAAGTTTGCTACCTCCATGATATATTTCGTACCATAACTTGCTGTGGTTAATCTCCCTTCTTAGGTTATTAGCAGAGTGGGTGATCTAGTTGGCATAAAATACTTCCCTGCTGAGCCAATGAAGCAGCAACAGGATGGTAAAAATGTGAAGTTTGATTGAGATAGAAGTTTATCTATGAGCAGAAAGAGGAGCCAAGACTAATTACGATAGAGCTGTAATGATAAGAAGGCATTTTGTTGCCAATATGGTGGATTGGTTTCAAATTAACTGGCATTTTCTACTGTGTATAAAGTTGTTGCCATCTTCAAAAGCGTGGACTTTGCTTGGAGCAGCTGACCCTTGTAAGCTTTGTTCCCAGGATACAAGTGAATATCACATGGAGAAAAGTCTAGTTTGGGCTTGGTTATTCATTTGAAACTAACTCTTGTTTGAAATTTTTATCAAGTTGTAAAATGATAAAATCATTGATTATTTTATTAATATTAGTCTCATATTGTAGGAGATTATTTCATGTCATAAACAGAAAGTATGTGGGGGTTTATTCATTTATTTATTTATTTTAAAGAGTGAATTCCATATCTTTTGTGTGTCTGATATGAGATATTAGTCTTTTTTTTTTTTTTTGGTAAAGGAGATATTAGTCTTTTACAACATGATATTAGTATTTCCATTATTTTATATTGGGTTGTAGTTTTGATGAGCGTCCCTTGGGAAGTGTATAGGCCGATTAGCTAGGTACATTTACTACCAACGTCTGCTCGATTTTTGTTATGAACATAGGTTTCTTAATTAAATTGATTGTTTCATACTAAGTATAAATTCTAATTTATGTTGTTTATGAATACTCTTTCAAAATTATACCATTAAATTGATTGTGCCGAAGGAGTATATTTTTGCTTGATGATTTAATAATTATATTAATTGCTTTGTGCTTGTTTTAATTAAGACCATTATAAATAACTAATAATTGAAGTTAGTTTTGGAGAAAAATATATAGCAATATTAGGTTGATTGACATTTATTTGCGAATCCCCAAAAAAATTACCGATGTGGAGTATTAGGCAATGTGGCATGCTCGGATTGGATTTGCGCAACTACTTAAAAAAATTGCAACAGTGCAATCTCGTCCTGTCATCTCCCTATAAAAACTCTTACCTGTTACTCATTAATGAGTGATTTCCTCTCACTTTTATTCTCTTCTCTTACACTAAGTATAAATTCTAATTTATGTTGTTTATGATTCTTCTTTGAAAATTATACCATTAAATTGATTGTGCCAAAGGAGTATATTTTTGCTTGATGATTTAATAATTATATTAATTGCTTTGTGCTTGTTTTAATTAAGACCATTATAAATAACTAATAATTGAAGTTAGTTTTGGAGAAAAATATATAGCAATATTAGGTTGATTGGCATTTATTTGCGAATCCCCAGAAAAATTACCGATGTGGAGTATTAGGCAATGTGGCATGCTCGGATTGAATTTGCGCAACTACTGAAAAAAATTGCAACACTGCAATCTTGTCCTGTCGTCTCCTTATAAAAACTCTTACCTGTTACTCATTAATGAGTGATTTCCTCTCACTTTTATTCTCTTCTCTCACACTTAGTATAAATTCTAATTTATGTTGTTTATGAATCTTCTTTGAAAATTATACCATTAAATTGATTGTGCCAAAGGAGTATATTTTTGCTTGATGATTTAATAATTATATTAATTGCTTTGTGCTTATTTTAATTAAGACCATTATAAATAACTAATAATCGAAGTTAGTGTTATGGACCTGTACGAAAGGCCCATATGATCGGCCCATTTAGACAACCCGGCAACAGGAAACTCGGCAACAAGCAACCCGGAGATAGTGAAACGGATCGCATTAAGGGCATGTAACGCATAATACGTTATCACTTGATAACAGCCGACCAGCTGTAGTGACCGCCTCGTCATGACAGCTCAGGTCCACGTATGCACCTTGTATAGCAGCCCCCTATAAATAAGAACACGATTCAGAGGTAAAGGCACATTCTATTTTTCACTCACGATCATGACCATATTCACACACTCCATTTGACATACAGTGATCAGCTAAATCAAGGGTGTCTATACTATAGATATTCCTAAAGAGAGCATTAGATCCAGATTAATTCGTCAGCCTAATTGGGCTGAACATTTCTGTCTTAAGGACAGAACATTGGCGCCGTCTGTGGGGAACGAACCCACGCCTCATCTTCAACCAATTGATCAAGGATGGTGGTCCACACGAGAAGCAATAGCCAGCAAAACCCGCCGTTGGATCCGGTTTTGGAGGAAGTAAACCAACCCCAAAACCGGTGAAATGACGGAATGGACCATAATAACGTCCATCTCAGTGAAGACGTCTCAGATACCGCTTCTACTCCTATGCGGCAGGAGAGGAATGAAACAGGAGCTATGGTTCCAATAAGGAACAATCCCGCTTTGCCTCCTAGGGAGTTAGTAGGGAATATCGCTCAATCGATAGATCCTGAATCCCGGCTGACCCAGAACGCACTCGCCGTAATTCTACAACGAATAACTGAGATGGAAAATCGCAACAACCTTCAACGCCAGCACGATCTCCAAACAATGCGCGATGAAAATATTAGAGGGATCCGTGATCTAGAACATCGATTAAGTGGGATAACCGAACCCGGACGAGATGGAAGAAGAGGCCACAATGGCAATGGCAAAGAAGGAAATCACGATCCATCTCAACAGAACCGGATCCAAAGAACAGGACCTAACCCAACACGTGCTGGAAATAACACGGTGATAGAAGGACAAAACACAGTTCCATCGGCCACAAATCAGATCACCCAAACAGGAACTGATATGCAAAGGAACCAGGAAGAATTTCATCCTGGTCAAAATACACGGGATAAAGGAAGGCATGCCGAACCTGGTTTATACAGGAGGAGATATAGTCGAGGGCAATACAACAACAGCCCCTTCATAAGTGAGATACTAAACGCTCCTTTCCCAGAAGATTTCGGTTCAGCACGTTTTCCAAAATATGACGGAAGCCAAGATCCACAGGTTCATATAGATGCTTTTGATACAGATATGTATATCCGAGGGATAGATGAGCCTCTTATATCTCGGATATTTGCCATCACCTTAACTGGGGCGGCACAGGCATGGTTCTCAACCCTCCCTGCCAACTCAATCAGTTCCTTTGAAGAGTCCGGGCAGCGATTCCTCCTTAATTTTGCCATGAGCAAAAAGCTCCCAAAATCCGAATTCGCACTCTGAAAAATACGCCAAAATCCAGGAGAAACCCTCCAGAAATACCTCAATCGTTTCAAAGATGCTGCCTTGCAGGTACCAAATTTACCAGAAAATGTCCACGTTCACCTTATTGTGGTTGGCTTGGACGGAGCTTCAAGATTGGCCAAATCAGTCTACAAAGATCCAGTGAAATCATTGGAAGAATTCAGAACCCGATCCAAGAAGTACCTGGAACTCGAACAAATGGAGATAACAAACGATCAACCAGAAGAAGGAAAGGGAGTAAGCCTAAAAGAGAGAAGCCCGGTGCCGAAATCAAGAGATCGGGTTGACATCAAGAAGAAAGAAAACAGACCCCGTTTACCCGATTCCCGAGATCGGGTTGGAAGGTATGACAAATATACACCACTGAATGCTCCGCGTTCTCAAATATGGAGGAAAGTAGCCAGGACGGAAATGAGAAAGGTGGACAGACCCCGACCCATATTTGACAGAGGAGGGTTAGACAAATCCAAATACTGCGCATTTCATGATGGGCCGGGTCACACAACAGATCAATGCTATGATCTCTGAGATGCTGAAGAAAAATTCGTAAGAGATGGCAGATTGCGACAATATGTAATCCGGACACAGGGATCTAAGAATAACAAGAGAGATTTTGACAACAGAAAAAGAAATAGAAAACCAGCTCCTGAAAACAAGGGCAAGGAGAGCATAATACTGGCAAAGGGACAGAATTCCCGGAAGTAGATTTTGAATGTAATGTAATCAGTGGGGCTCTTGGTGGAGGCGGCGATACGATGAATACCAGACGGAAACATTTGGGGGAAGTCCTCTCCGTTCGAGATCGCCCTGCTTTTAAAGAGAATCAAAACACGCCAGATCCCCCTTTGTTATACTTCACAAAAGAGGATATGCAAGGGGTAATGCCGGGATATGTAGATGGTTTGGTTATTGCTGGAACCCTAGTTAATTGCCGGGTTAAAAAAACCTTCGTAGATGCAGAAAGTTGTGCTGACATTATATTATGGGACACATTCAAAAAGATGAACCTTGATGAAGAAGATCTCAGCCCTTGTAAAACAATGCTGGTAGCCTTTAATGGACAACGCACCTCTCCGAAAGGTTATATAGATCTGAGATTGACACTAGGAACAAAACAAGCGTTCAAATCAGAACGGGTGAGGTTCATAGTAGCTGATTTCCCGTCAGAATACAACATAATCCTGGGAAGACCAACCATACATCAATGGGACATGATGGTTTCTACTAAACATCAGAAGATCAATATGGTAAGCAACAAGAATGACGTAATCACCATTTGTGGTGATCAGAAGGAATCTCGAGAATGTTATTTCGACACTATCAAAGAAAGCAAAGGCGGATCTTCAAACCTTCCTTGGATTCATCCTGGTGGTAAACATGCAAAAAATATAGCTTCTCAACATCAAGGAAAGCCGGTTAACGTCGTCGAACTCGACATGAGGGAGGAAACAATCCCACGGCCAGAACCTGATGGAGAATTAGAAGATTTATTACTGGGGGATGAACCCGGCCAATACACCCGAATTGGTAAGTCCATCGACCCCCTTCTCAAAATTGAAATTGTCGAGTTTCTCAGAGGAAACAAGGATGTCTTCACTCGGACTTCATCAGAAACTCCGGGAATTGATCCAAATCTTTGTTGTCACAAGCTGGCAGTCTATCCGGGCTCAATTCCAATTTCACAAAAAAGAGGAAATTGGGACCTGAACGCCAACAAGTCTTAGAAGGACACGTCAAAGAACTACTGGATGCCGGTTTCATCCGGGAAATCCAGTATACAACATGGCTAGCGAATGTTGTAATGGTGAAAAAACCAAATGGCAAATGGAGAGTTTGTATTGACTATACGAACTTAAACAAGGTCTGCCCCAAAGATTCCTACCCCATGCCCAACATAGACCAAATAGTGGATAATTCGGCAGGTCTCCAACTTCTGTCCTTCATGGATGCTTGTTCGGGCTATAACCAAATTCCAATGTATCCAGAGGACCAAGAAAAGACAGCTTTCATTGCCGAAAAAGAAAATTACTGTTACAACGTCATGCCATTTGGCTTGAAGAACTTAGGGGCAACATATCAGAGGATGATGAACAAAGTCTTTGAGGATCAGCTGGGTAAGAATGTCGAAGTATATATTGATGACATGATTGTAAAGTCATTCTGCGCCGCCACTCATATTCAGGATTTGAAACATACCTTTCAAAAACTCAGGACATACTGCATTTGCCTAAACCCGGCTAAATGCGCATTTGGAGTCCCTGCAGGAAAATTCTTGGGCTTCATGTTAACTCACCGTGGGATCGAGGTCAACCAGGAAAAATGCAGGGCGGTTCTTGACATGAAGGAACCACGACACAAGAAAGAAATACAACAATTAACAGGAAGGATAGCAGCCTTAACACGATTTCTACCAAAGTCAGCTGAAAATGCCCTCCCATTTTTCAAGTTATTGAAAAAGGAGGCAGCTGAAGGCTGGAATCCAGAATGCCAAATGGCGTTTGATAAATTAAAGCAATGTCTAACAACCCCACCAGTACTGTCAAAACCAGAATTGGGAGACATTCTAATCCTATACTTGGCAGTGGGAGAAGAAGCAGTAAGCGCGGTCCTGATCAAGGAAACCACTGAACGATAAAAGTCGATTTATTTTATCAGTAGGGCATTGCAAGGCGCTGAGCTCAGATATCAAAGGTTGAAAAAGGTAGCACATGCATTGCTAGTTATGATAAGGAGATTACGGCCCTATTTCCAAGGACATCAGATCAAGGTTCGCACTAATCAACCAATTTGATAGGTGTTGCATAAACCAGACCTAGCTGGAAGAATGGTCAATTGGGCAATCGAACTCAGTGAGTACGATATAGTCTATGAAAGCCGAAAGGCTATCAAGTCACAAGCCTTAGCCGACTTTGTGATGGAGATGACTCCAGTACACCAAGAACAAAACCAAGTGATGAACGCCTGGAAGGTTTATGTTGATGGATCATCCAACAGCAACGGAAGTGGAGCTGGGATCACACTTGAAAGTCCATAAGGGATTACCATAGAACACTCCTTGAATCTGGGTTTCCCAACCTCAAACAACCAGGCAGAATACGAAGCACTGATAGCTGGTTTGGTTCAGGTTAAAGAACACGGAGCAAGAAATGTGGCGGTGTTCAGTGATTCGCAATTAGTCACATCACAGATAGAAGGAAAATACAAGCCAAGGGTCCCCTAATGATGAAATACTTGCGCAAAGTAAAAGAATTGATAGCTGACTTTGAAACAGTACAGATCACTCATATGCCTCGGGGAGAAAATTGTCGGGCAGATATCCTATCAAAGTTGACCAGCACAAAAAATCCAGGGAACCATAGGACGGTGATACAACAAAGCCTAGCCACGCCGAGTTGCGTGATGATCATTACTAATACAACGGATTGGAGGCATCCCATAGTGGAGTATCTCGAAAAGGGAACGAAGCCGGAAGACGCACAGGAATCCCGCAAGTTAATCAGGGATGCGACACAGTATACGATGGTGAACAACCAGTTGTTTAGAAAAGGGTTGGACACCCCAATGTTGAAATGTCTGAATTCCAAGGACGTTGAATACGTCTTGTCAGAAATTCATGAAGGAATTAATGGCCATCATATGGGTGGCAAAGCTCTGGTAAGGAAAGCTCTCCGAGCTGGTTACTATTGGCCAACTATGGAAGCAGATTCTAAAGAACACGTGAAGAAATGTGACAGTTGCCAAAAACATGCTAAACACATTCTCTCAACGCCAGAAGAAATGAAATACATCTTGGCTCCATGGCCTTTTTTAAATGGGGAATGGATCTACTGGGACCTTTCAAAGCGGCCGAAGGATAATTAAAATGGCTAATTGTGGCGGTGGATTACTTCTCAAAATGGATAGAAGCAGAGCCAGTCGCCATTATCACCTCCACAAGGGTACAATTTTTTTTTTGAGAAAAACATCGTTTCCAGATTTGGAATACCAGCCGAAGTGATTACAGACAATGGATCACAATTTGTCGACAAAAGATTCCAACAGTTGATGAAAGACTTCCATATTATCCATCGTTTCGCTTCTGTGGAACACCCACAATCAAATGGGCAAGCTGAGGCAGCAAACAAAGTAATTGTGGATGGCCTCCGGAAACGAATGGCAGACGCTAAAGGAAGTTGGGTTCAGCAACTACATTTTGTCCTTTGGGGGTATAGAACAAGTACTCAAACATCAACAGGGGAAACCCCTTTCCGACTAACATATGGCTGTGAGGCTATGATTCAAGTGGAAGTCGGCGAAACATCTTGGAGACGAATGAATAACATGACACAAGGCGAATAGCAGAACAGTCAATTGCTTACTGCCGAGTTGGATCTCATAGAGGAAACTTGGGTGCTGGCTCATTGCCGAGACATGATGGCTAAACAACAAATGGCGGCCAGGCGTAATAAGAAGGTGCGACTAAGAAGTTTCGAGATCAACGATATGGTCCTCAGAAGAGCAGATATTGGAAACCGGAATGCACGCGAAGGCAAATTGGCTGCAAATTGGGATGGGCCATACCGGGTTCAGCATAAACTTGGAAAAGGAGCTTATGTCCTGGAAACGATAGAAGGCAAGCCAATTAAGAGAACATGGAATGCGGACAAGTTAAAGATGTATTATAGCTAAAAGACCTTTGCAATTTCTTAGATGAAGTTATCCTCTATTAGAGACTTTATTTAAAAGCCAAATATGCTGGCAATATTCATGTAATAGTGGAACAGATATGAATAAATGAGGAATTATTTCTTATAAAAGATTTATTCTTATTTATTATTAGTATCGTACACAAGCTAAGGTATAAGATGCAATCGGCCATAATGACCCTGATCAGGTCGAAATGCCCATTATTTTTGGTTTCACAACCAAAAAGGAGGGGCAAGTATCGTGATTGCCTTTACCTTGGACAACTTTATAAACAGTTACGTCCGAAATGACGAGCGTTTTATATGTAGGCTTAAATAACTAAGTCAAACAAATATGCATCATGAATAATGGCAAAATCGGAATCCGTCTAAATGCTCTGACCTCGGCCAGGTCATATAAACCAGACTCATATAACGTGAGGGTTTTCGATATGCATCCGTCATCAAAACCTTGGTTAAAAATAACATGTTATAACAAAATGAAAACCGGAAATAAAGCCGGCAATACTCGTTACATGTCAAAAAGGCTCTTAAGGCCCTAAACAAAATACTCAAAAAAACTTCAAGGAGTAGAAGGTGGACGAGTGCTAGCTTCCTCGCCTTTCTACACTACGACCTTATCTCCACCCTCTGTTCGTGTAGCTGAGTCGCACGGCGGGCATTCTGGAGGAAAACCAATGATGGCACCTTTACTCACATAAGCCTGAGGGTGTATCCCGCGGGTATTAATTTGAAGATCCGGATTCACAATTTGGAGCTGGCTAAGAGCATTGTTGAAAGAACCCGTTATCGCCTTTTCCAGCTCACTTCGGTAGGCTTGCGTAGTGGCTTCGGTCTCCTCCAATTTTGCTTCAATCCCTTCAAACCTCAGCTTAAACTCTATCAAGGATTTATGATTAAAATCATGCACAGATTTGAGATCTTTATATTCCTTTTGAAGCTTAGCAAGGGCCTCCCTAGTCGTTGAAAGATCTTGCACCACCTTCTCCTTCTCCTTCACCAAATTTGATTCGGCTGCGACCTTGGCTTTCTCTCCCTGACAAGCCATCAAATCGTTGAAAGTACGGAGGTAGTCATTTTTCAAAGACAACAGAGGTCTCACCATAGTAGACATTTTCATACAACCTACCTCCATCTCCTCCAATTTCTTGATCTGCGTTGCAGTAAAAGGAGACTAGTTGAAAAAGATTTCAGGGGGGCAGACAGCGTCCCGAAGAGGGTTAGTTATCCCTGACTTCCAAAGAACATGCTTGGAAATCCCAGAAGATGGTGGAGGCATAATAGCGGTTGGAATTGTTGGAGGAGCAATTGGGTTGCCCTTATCCGGCTTCCCCTTCGTCTTATCACCAACTGCTTTTGTTTTTTCAACATAAGGTTTTTTGGATTGTTCGTCTGAAGCCTTCCGCTTTTTACTAGGGGGATCCACCGATTTCCCGGCGGCACCTGACTCAAAACTGATAACCAGCTGGGTTGATCATCCTTTTTACCTTGCTGATCATCTTGAGTTTGACCTGCCATGTTGGGAACTGCAAAGCAAACGTTAATCACGGCCACAAAATATCATAAAACAATTAATGATGCAAGGATAAACATACTCAATTCCACGTCAAGCTCTTCTTGTGATTTATAAATCAATAAGGCAACACTAGATGGTTTACGAGATTGCAGGTAACTTCCTATGGCAATTGCCGTGTTGATATCAGAAGGACTCAACTCGGACTCGTTAAAGCGATAACTTGCGGGGGGAAATTGAAAATGATAAGACGATCAGCATAGAGGAAATTTTCCTTCTACATCCTCAGTACCACAATTACTAAGGAACCACACATCTTTACCAGGATGTGCAGAAACTTTAAAAAATTGGTCTTTGAAAGACTCGGTATATACTCGAAACAACCTACGACCCGGAACACCACGGATAGTAACCCATCCCTTCCGTTCGGGTGGTTCACGGCCAGTCCGACATGAAACAACTTGGAAAAAATAAAAGAAGACACAGACAGAAGGTGGTAGCATCATATATGCACAAAAACGCTCAAATGCTTTCACAAAACCCCATCCATTGGGATGAAGTTGAGATGGGGATATATGCAAGTGGTTAAGAATTTCTATCTGAAACTCGGTTAAAGGAAATCGAACACCTAGTTGGGTTATTACGTCGCGGTAAAAGAAAAAGGAGCAAGAATCCCCTTCTGCTCCTCCGGAACAAATCGGTTCATCTCCTGCTGGGGGGCAAATGTCATAATTCTCTAATTGCCCAACGGGAAGGCTAGCCACGTCATCCGGACTCATCTCGGACGTTGTATTTAGCACTTCATATGTTACCCAAGGAAACCGAGACACTAGGGAAGTAGGGGGAGACTCAAAGCACGACTCGGTAGAACCCGACTCATCTACACCTTCTTCAGGAAAACATGCCATTAATACCTAGAAATGAAAAACAAGAAAAGGCGATCAGATGAGGATGGATATACCTGAATTAAAAGTGCTATCAGAAGAGTCACTAGAAGACGACAATGACGAAAAATCGAAAATCATAACTGGCTCATTGGCCAAATCAGATGGAGGGGCAGAACCCGGGATGCTCCCGTGGCGGCAACTAGCCAGTGTTGATTTGGCTAAAGAATCACATCCTTGTTGGATAAGCTGAGAGCTCAGATAAACGCAAGAATAACAAGGAACATCCTCGGAAGGAGGGAGAGAATGACGGGAACCCTGAAGGATGGAACCGAAATAATTTGGGCTTCCAAGCGAAGAAGGTAGAGGGCAAATGGTGGATGAAGTACGAGGGTTGGAGGCTACACGACCCCTTCGACCACTTTTCCGCGATCTTGAACCGCAATATCCGCGAAGCATGGCTTCCCGTTTTTCCTCTTCGGTCCTGGGAATTCCCCAAAGCCAAAAGCGGGCACCAGAAGGAATGTTTTTCAAAAAATCAGAATCTATCTCATTCTTTTCTTTACAACATAAAACTGGAAAGGAAAGTCTTTTTCTTCCCATTTTACTTACGTGAGTTAAAGACACTTGAAGGAAAAATTCACGAGTGGTAAAATGTCAACAACTCTCCAAAAACAGAAAATGACGGTGAACGGAGAAGAACGAAACAAGAATGACGCAAAACCAAATATAAATGCAACTAAGGGAGGCAGAGCACAACACAGAAACAAGAAACAGCAAAATGCAAAGGCAATAGAAACACCTGATGATGAAGGATTTGTGACTAGCAGCAAGATGAAGAACAGAAACCACAAAATATTGTGAAGGGAAGTGAATAAAATGATAATCACAATGAAAGGTTCAAAACAAAATAGTAATGGACTGTAGGAAGACCAAAGAACAAGGCTATTGCGGTCATTTCACTCCCATTATGTCCGTCGTACGTAACAATCGCCACAATCGCAAGTGAAGATTGCAGCAGTTTGGAATAGCAAAAGCTATAACCGCCCTATCACCTCAAGTGGCAATGATTCGACGCATAAAATGATGTTATTCATAAATGTGCACGATAAACGAGATTTCACAAGATAGCTACAGCACGCAAAGGCATGTGAGCAACGACGCGTGGCCAAACGCACAGTTGGCAAAGCACAAAAGACAAAGAACAAGCATCTTCAAAACCGAGTTATAACCCAAGAAGCAATTCGGTTACAACAGGAAACCCGACAAATCTACGTGTATTCTATCGAACTCGGGCACATGCATATCAGGATGAGATTTCAATTATTATCATGAACTCGATAGGATAAACGACAAAGTACATTTTCACCAGGTTAATACTTAACCCACCGATATAAGCGACAATCAGGTAGCGCGGGAAAAGAAAACTCGTACAAGTCCACACTAAAACCATCCAGGCAACCCGAATACACAGATAGCCTAGCTGAGGGGCAACTGTTATGGACCTGTACAAAAGGCCCATATGATCGGCCCATTTAGACAACCCGGCAACAGGAAACTCAGCAACAGGCAACCCGGAGATAATGAAACGGATCGCATTAAGGGCATGTAACGCATAATACATTACCACTCGATAACGGCCGACCAGCTGTAATGACCGCCTCGTCATGACAGCTCAGGTCCATGTATGCACCTTGTACAGCAGCCCCTATAAATAAGAACGTGATTCAGAGGTAAAGGCACATTCTATTTTTCACTCACGATCATGACCATATTCACACACTCCATTTGACATACATTGATCAGCTAAATCAAGTGTGTCTATACTATAGACATTCCTGAAGAGAGCATTAGATCCAGATTAATTCGTCAGCCTAATTGGGCTAAACATTTCTGTCTTAAGGACAGAACAGTTAGTTTTGGAGAAAAATATATAGCAATATAAGGTTGATTGACATTTATTTGCGAATCCCATAAAAATTACCGATGTGGAGTATTAGGCAATGTGGCATGCTCGGATTGAATTTGCACAACTACTTAAAAAAATAACAACACTGCAATCTCGTCCTGTCGTCTCCCTATAAAAACTCTTACCTGTTACTCATAAATGAGTGATTTCCTCTCACTTTTATTCTCTTCTCTCACAACTTTTACTCTTTTTTCCTAAAAATTAAGTTTATTTGTTGTATTTATTTACAATAATAATGATAGAAAATTTGAAGGCTTACAAGAAAGGATATTCTAAGGCAAAATAAATAAAAAAATAAAAAATTGATAAGATGAAAATATTGAGATTTTCATATCATATAATACATATCTCAAACTTCTAAAAAATGTAATCAAGATTTTATAAGTCAAGTTATGCTCATTCAAAATGCACTAATTTACCAAAAACAAAAAAGCATTAAATCATATCAGGATTTTTTCGGATAAACCATAGTCCATAGATATCCTTCGTAGAAAACAATTATGTTTGAGACAGAATACTCACATGTAGTGGATTTTTTCGGACAAACCATAGTCCATAGATCCTGATGATAAATACATATGCTCCCTTCTTCAGAAATAAAACTCGCTGGTGACAAATAATTTAGTGGATGAAAGCTTTTTGAGAAGAGAATGTGTTCCAAGAGAGAAAGAGACTAGGAGTCTTCACAGATGATAAATATGTATATTCCTTTCTTTAACAAGAATGTATAATAAATAATGCCCAGTGACTTGGGTCTTTGATGTCCGGTTGCTCCAATTTAAAACCTGCAACAGCTAATATAGCAATGTATAAATGACGATAAAAGTGTTCCTAGATGGGACGTTAGCCAGACGCCAGCCATCTAGGACTTTTGTTGAGGGGTAGCGTATCTCAGACTTTATTAACCGAGGGTGAGAACTGAAAGTAAAATGGCCTTGAAGGCCGATGCATGTAAGGTGGAAAAACAAAATTTTTCACGCGAAAACATACATGCACACAAAGATTCATGCTTTAGGACATCATGATGTCACCTTGTTTTGGCCTGATCAGTCAGGGAGATCAATTGTCAGGTCTGAAGGGTTCAAACCCTCTAATGTTGATCCACACCACCGTTTGTCAATGATGTAAGAACACCTTCTTGCAAGCCACCAGATGATCACCACAATGAGGCTTGCTATGCGCCCAATTGGTGAAGGTGGAGGCTAGGTATTGTGTTTGGAAAGGTGTAGTGAACTACCCTACAGAATGGTGCATGAGATGAAGGAGTGTAGGCTAGGTTTTGTGAAAAACCCTAAGGTGAATCATGAGTTTCTTTGTGCGCACACTATAGGTTAATTAGTAAGATGGAATGATAAGATTTTCTTACTTGAAAATCCCACCAAATATGCGCATGGTTGGAGGGAATCAAGGATTTGTTTGCAATTCAAAATTGCTAACCACCTTGCATTTGAATCCTTATAAGATTAGGTCATTATCCTTTCAAGATTCTGACCTAATTATCATCATATGAACAACCATTTTATGTGCCCCATTTTGTCCTATTTTGAGTCCAGATACAATGAGTAGTTGCATTCAAATTTGAATCAACTAACTCACTGATTCTCTTAACCAACCAAATCAGAATAGTAGTACATTTAGATGACAAAATGACACTCACTTTGAATTCAAATTTGCGCACCACTTCATCATTGGATAAGATCAAATATCTTTTTCTTATTGCAGGGAATATTCCAAAAGATCTCATCTTATCCTTTTGTTATGAAACAACTTTTCATAGCCAATTCAAATTCGAATTCAAACACTTGAATTCAAATGTTCAAACATTCAAAATTCAAAAATTCAAATTTCAAGTTCAAAATTTAAATTTCAAAATCCAATTTCAAAATTCAAATTTCAAATTTCAAATTCAAATTCCAAATTCAAATTTCAAAATTCAAAATTCAAATGTATGATAATTAATTTAACTAATTAAATTAATTAGTAATGTCTTGGACTATCCAAGCTCAATACCATGCTCCATGCGCCCTCCACCCTTTTAGGTGGGCTTCCAAACAGCTTCTTGGACTAACAACCATTATTAGGCCCAATACCTTTAAAGCTAGTTCATCATGACTACAAGGTGTTAGTGTGTGACCCATTAAGTCCAACTTAGCTTCTGACATAACTGGGCTTGGGCCCAACAAGCCCACAACCCAATTAATGACAACACAGAGCACTAGCAATGCTTTGTTGCCCCAGAACTAGTCTGATTAATGACTTGATCATCCTATTGAACATATTTGGTTACCGTATGTATTTCCCTTCGTCTCGGTTATCTTCCCATTAACCTAGGGTAAGGAAATGTATCAACCCCTGCGGTTTAGGGTAAGCTTTATTCGAAATAGGGAATCTTCAATTTACTGACTCTAAAGGCAGATCATCTCATGATCTCTTTTACTATGCATAGATTCCCGAGTCCCTGTAAATGTCATCCCGATTTCTCCGGTTTACAGATAACCTAATCTCTCACAGAGATTTGACGAATTCCTTCAGCTTATTACCCTAGCCCTGTGCCCTTTCAGGACACACCCAACAATATACCTATGAGTCTCCATGTTTCAGGTAGACGAGGCATACAATCAAAACATGCCTTCAAGAACATAGTCTAGGTAATAACTTCTGGTCTAAGGAAAGACATACCCAAATATAAAGATATTACTCTAATGACACTATCTATGAGATTTCCTCATAGAGTCTCTTTTTGGGTCTGTTCAGTGCGAGTTATACTCTTATAGGTCCACCCACGACTTTAGCTAAGATATCTCCATATCTGTAGCTCATCAGGTATTTACCTTGTATCCATATACAAGTAGATAAGTCGTAATAGTCTTACCCGAGATCACTGATCCCCAAACTCAGTGTCTCTAGACTAGGAACATATAATTAGGAATAGACATGCGATATCTTTGAATCCTCATGATCGTGATCTCATCACAGATACTCAAGAGATACATGTTCTATTCCAAGGGGTTTATCCAGTTCGTTCATATAAGATTAACAATAATATCGAGATATAATATGAAAATGGATAAAGATTGCTTTTATTCATTTGCGACAAATAGTTCTACATCTAATGTCCTTTATTTAATCAAAAGATTGTCTCTAGGACACCAATATACTAACAAGAACCATCCCAACCTTCATAGTGTACCGGGGGTGAGATCTGTCCCGGCCTTCATAGTATACCGGGGGTGAGAACCGTCCCGGCCTTCATAACTGCCGGGGGTGAGAACCGTCTCGGCCTTCATAGTATACCAGGGGCGAGAACCATCCCGGCCTTCGTAGATTGTTTAAGCAATTCATATGGAATTTGTAATCATATGGGATTTATAAAGATGCGGTGGAAGAGAAACATATATATGCTAGTGAAGAGATGTTATTGCCTGGTGTTGAAAATAAAACCTGACCATGTGAATGTCATTGGGCACTTGGCATGCAAGAGTTGATTGGATAACTTTTAGTTTGTTGTTGAATGTTGGCCTTCATGTTGGCGGGATGAAATGCTGGTCTCCCTGTTGGGCGGGAAGAAATGCTTGGTCTCCATGTTGGGAAAGCTGAAATGCTAGTCTTCCTGTTGGGCGTGATGAAATGCTGGTCTCCCTGTTGGGCGGGGTGAGAGCTTGGTCTCCATGTTGGGAGAGTTGAAATGTTGGTCTTCCTGTTAGGCGTGATGAAATGCGCTGGTCTCCCTGTTGGGCTGGAGAGAGCTGGCCTCCATATTGGGAGAGCTGAAATGCTGGTCTTCCTATTGGACGTGATGAAATGCGTTGGTCTCCCTGTTGGGCGGGATGAGAGCTGGCCTCCATGTTGGGAGAGCTGAAATACTGATCTTCCTGTTGGGCGTGATGAAATGCTGGCCGCCCTGTTGGGCATGATGAAATGTTGGCCTCCTCGTTGGGCGGGATGAAAACTTGGTCTTCGTGTTGGGATAGCGGAAGGGCTTGCTTCCTGTTAGGCGACCTCATGTTGGACGAGTGAAAGAACTGGTTTCCATGTTATAAAATAATTTCTGCACATCGAGAATATCGATCGATCTTTACAATTTGAGGCTTCACCGCCTTCGGTCACTGTACTCTACCGGGTGAACTTTGCTTTTTGATTATTTATTTGAAATCTAACTTCACGTGGCCGCCAATTAGCCTATCTTCACGTGATCCTCCAGCAAGATTGCTGCTTGTCTTCGCACGGTCTCGAGGAAAGTTTTTTACATGGTTTCAAATAGCTAAATTTGCTTCAACTAGCCAACATGTACATGCCATGGAGAAAGTATTTGGTGGGGCGGGAGCACGGTGGTCCCCTCCCAAAATGAAAAAAAATGTGGATTAAGAGGGGAAAAGTAAAAAAAGGAAGCGATAAAAGTGGAAGAAAAATTTCTATTTATGAAAAAAGATCATGAATAAATGGTGAGGACGGGAGCATAATAAATTTTTCCAAAGCCATGAGGCAATAATTCCAAAGGGTCCAGTAAGCTTTGACAGATTTTCCCCTTTTGATGTGATAGCACACAGGCGTAAATGAAAGCTCGTTACAGGTCCACACGAGGCCCACCGCCATGAAGTCATTAATTATTACTCTTTACGAACTTGCACAAAGATGATGGTCTCGGTACTTGGCTTTCTAATAGCTTGTACGTGCAGTACGCTATATATATAAAGCAAAGCATTAAATTGATACTTGATAGCTTGTGGGTGCAGTACGTTCACAAAAGCAAAGCATTTGGGAATATGAAACCATTAAATTGATGGCAAACCATTAAATGGATATATATATATATATATATATATATATATATATATATATATATATATATATATATATATATATATATATACGAAAGCATAGCAAAGGTCATGATAATATATGTTCTGGATGGGCCAATCACCCCAGTAGGTTCCAACTGCCTTAACAGGCCAACCGTTCCATTAGCCCAATTTCTCTGGCCCAAACCCCTTTCCAGTTCCACGTTAGCCCTAAGGGCTGACGTGGACCCTAAGGGCTGACGTGGACCTTCGCATCCACCGAGGGTGCAGCACACCCGAGAGATACACCAAAACGTCTTACCTTGGGATGTTAACCACCAAAGGAAATCGCCGCAGGTATCACAAAGGGAACTCTCCCTTTGCCCAACACTGGCATCGCCAGTAGCAGGGGATGCAGCGCTACCACAACGTCAGCGCCTAAACCTCCCAACACTGCTATCATAGGAGTGTATCCCAAGGAGAGTTGACCACCCTCCCTGATCTATCCACACCATGATCCCTATAAATAGCCCCCAGGGGCACAACTAAAAGCATGTTATGTATCGTTATTTAGCCTATTACTTGAATTCTCTTACAGCTTTATACTTGTATTGATTATCTGCTTATACTTGGGATAATGTCTCGTGGCCTGGTCTTTACCAAAGCCATAGGTATCGCCCATACATTGATCATACACCCTATAAGGGAACATAGTGGGCTTATAGATTCCAACGGTACATTGGCGCCGTCTGTGGGAACTATAAACTTCTATTCCCATTCTTTCACCAGCTGAAAAATTACACTCCTTTTCCCGTCAACCAAATATGGCCATTACTAGAAGAGCAGAGCAAACAAGAGCTGGGACCCCTGAAGGCCACGTACAATCGGCCCGTTCCAACTCCCCGCCATCCATGCACTCCGCACCAGCCGAACAAGCCGGCGATGTGCCCCTCGCCCCAGTTCTATGATCGGTTAACCCTCCGCTACTTATGACCGATGGAAGAGAAGCACGGGTTAACCGCCAGGTTATGATACGCGAAGCGCAAGGTGAAAATTTGGTTCCTACACAACCCCCACCGCCTGGCGTCCATTTCGGTATGCCATTACCCGCTACCGGTCCACCACCAATCTTCCCAGTCTATCAACCCCGACCTACTCAAAGCCAGCCCTTACCCTTTTACCATGATTACCACGCCCCAGGCGCTGCCTTATATCCCAACAGGCCCCATGGCCAAAATCCACTCACGCCTTTCCCCGCACCTTACCCGTTCCACGCTTACGCAGTACCGCCTTACAACACTGTGATTCCACAACCCCAATACCACCCCACGCAACCACAAGTTGCTCCACAACCCCAGGGGTCATTCATAAACCCTCGTCAACCACAATGTGTCGGCCAACAAGGCCCCGCCCTCTCTTATTTCGTGGAAGCCCCAGCCGCACCACGCCAACCCCTTGGTCAACAAGTGCATAACCTAGACCCACGGTTAACACCTGCTACTACCTCAGGGAGAAATAAACCACTGACTGATGTCTTACGCTTGACCCCTATACCTCTTGGATTCAAAGGCCCCTCCAACATAATCACCTACATTGGAGATTCTGACTCCTTCGAATGGATTCAAAAGTTTGAAGCGGCAATGACCCTCCACGGAGAAATCGACCTCCTTATGTGCCGAACTTTCACGACACTACTTGGCGGAAGAGCTCTAACTTGGTATACTACCC
The DNA here is from genome assembly GCA_032173675.1 of Gastrolobium villosum. NCBI lineage: Eukaryota > Viridiplantae > Streptophyta > Magnoliopsida > Fabales > Fabaceae > Gastrolobium > Gastrolobium villosum. The sequence goes on along the minus strand of JAVKPL010015119.1, from coordinate 12,134 downwards.
TACCAACCGGCAGCATTTCTTCTTGGGACGACCTGGCCTACAAATTCCAAGCCCACTTTGCCACTAGTCGTCCCGTGCCCAAGTTCGTTCATTCTCTTGAAAAGATCCGATAACAGTCAGGCGAGTCCCTTAGAAGCTTTGCAAGTGCAAGGCCTTGACCCTAAGGTGCAAGTACATATACTCCTTTCAGGTTTAAGACAGGATGCGTTCGCTTACGAACTAGCCCGTCACGAGATAACTGATTTGGAAGGAGTAAAAAAGAAAGCCCAGGAGTTCATGCGACTTGAAGAGTACAAAGGTAGTAGGACCGATGACTCATCGCACAGTCAGGTCCAAAAGCAGACCAAATGCAGAACTGAGGGCGATGAAGAGAAAAAGACACAGAGTTCTTCCCGAGGAGCCGGACGCCCTTCAGGGCGAAGCCAGACAAGACGCCGTCCTCATAGTGTTAACCAGACGGATTACAAAGAAGGCCAGAAAAATCCTCTGCCACGCCCGGAGCAAGACAGAGAGACCGCCGTCTACTGCAAGTTCCGCCGCAGCAACGGCCACAGCACTGAAGATTGCAGACACTTGAAGGAGGAGATTGATGAACTTATCAAAAGTGGAGCGCAACGACGGCCCACTGAAGGCGCTCGTGGTGACGGATCGGTAAGGTGACGTCACGAGCGCAGTAGATCTCCAGAAAGAACCAACCAACCACGATACCGATCACGCCATGACCGCCCCAGAAGAGCAGAATCCCCAAGAGGCCACAACCCACCTCCCAGTCCACGCCATAGGGGCAGAAGATACGAGGATGATGAAGAAGACTCCACCGTCATCAAACATGGAGTGATAAACATGATATCTGGCGGTGTGAGTGGAGGGGGAGAAACCTCCAACGCCAGGAAAAAGCATCTGAAGCAGTGTTTGGCGGTAGCAGGAAAGGTTATTAACAAAGCCAAAGCCAATTCAGGCCCCGCCAAACCCAACATCCTTCAAGCAACGATCGCCAATTTTGGCGTTAACAGGGTCTTTGTTGACCACGGCAGCTCTGCCGATATTTTGTTTCTCCCATGTTTTACAGCATTAGGATTCACAACTAACGATCTGACCCCCGTTTCAGGCGAACTTTCAGGTTTCAATGCAACAACTACCAAACCGCTAGGAATGATAAACCTACGTTTATCTTTGGGAACGCCACCAACTTCAAAGTCCGCCGACATCCAGTTCCTGGTGCTAGATACCCCTTCAGTATACAACGCCATACTTGGTAGAAGGATGTTCCCTGCTCTCGAAGCAAGCGTTTCTCACCCGCATCTAACAATAAAGTTCGTGGCAAAAAATAACAAGGTAGCAACGGTGAAAGGCGATCAGCTGGTCGCCAGGAGCTGCTACAACATATCCCTAAGGCCAACTACAAGAGTTACATTCAAAACTCAACCAACACAACAGCAAAGCTCCATCCCGTCGTCACCCCAAAGCAGCCCAACCAAGAACACGATTAAAGGTGACCAGTGCCTCTTGGTAGAGTTCGATGCAAGAGATGACCCCAAAGTCGAACATGCAAGGCCTACCCCCGATGGAGCCTTAGAGCACGTCATACTAGGCGATGCCGACCAAACGACAACCATCGGGGCGACAATGTACCCTGGTATAAAAGATGAGCTCATCAAACTGCTCAAGAGGAACAAAGACCTATTTGCTTGGAAACCATCAGACATGCCAGGAATTGACCCTGAAGTCTGCTGCCACCGGTTATCCATGGACCCCAAAGCCAAACCCATCGCTCAGAAAAAGAGGAAGTTCGGCCCTGACCGACAAAGGATCATTGACGAGGAGGTTAAACGACTGCATGACGCCAGTCTTATCCGAGAGATCAAATACACCACTTGGCTATCCAATCCAGTGTTGGTTAAGAAGCCTGATGGGGCGTGGAGAATGTGTGTTGATATACGAACAGCATATAAGAAATTACAAGACAAAAAGAAGAAGAAAGTGACTCAATCAATGCAAGAAAGGCAGAAAAACTGTTAAAAGTATCCAAAGTCTGAATATCAGGAAAGATGCAGTAAAAGAAGTCAAAAAGGACAAAGAAGAGCTAAAATCCCACGCTGTCAGCATGGGAATGGCGCTCACAGCGTGGGAAGCAAAAATTTGGCAGAAGCTCCCGCGCTGAGAGCGTGAGATCCGCGCTATCAGCGCGGGATATCAAAAACAGGCAGAACCTCCCACGCTCACAGCGCGGGAGTGGCGCTGTCAGCGTGGGAGGCGCGAAAGATAAAGTTCAAAATTTGGCAAATTAGGTCAAGGTCTCTTATAAATAGAGACTCAACCTTGAAAGGGAGACACACACCAAAGACCCAAAAAGAGGCAGATCCGGCTGGAGAAGGAAGGCGTTCTTCGTGTTCGTCGTCCCGTTCTTTTACTTTTCTTCTATTTTTATCTTCAGTTCATGTTGAATTCATATCAGTGATCATGATGATGATTGGCTAGATCTATTTTCTGTAGTCAGGGCCATGATCCCTTTGTGAACAATTGGTACAAGGATTGAATCACTATATGTGTTGATTTTAATATACTTCATCTTTATCTTGTGCGTATTGATATTATTTCTGTTAGATCTGATCAACCTAATAGGGGATAATATTCTGGGGATTAGGGTTCGCAATAGGAATATTGGAATACTGATTCTGAAAGGAGATAAAGATGACGCTTCATGCATGTTCTAGGAATAGACTTGTATGAATTGCAGTCGTGGGATTTATCTACATAATGCTTATTTTCATGCGGGATTACTAAGGGATTAGGGTTCCAATTGAAGTAAAGGGTTAGATCACCAAGGGATTGGGATTTAACTAATTATTTCTAAAGATGATAATTTGTCTGAGTTGTTAATTTCGATAAGTATTGTGAATCAATCCAAAGTAAAATTGGGAGCAATTGGTGAATGTACCCTGGCTACAGTACTCCTTCTCACTTCTTTTACAAAAAAATTTCTTTCATTTTCTTATTTAAAGTCTTTCTCATAAAAACCTAAAAACAAGTCTTTACTTTTTAATTAGTTACAATGTTGTGGAACCACAAATCGATTCATCTAACTTAAGAGGACTCGTAGTAGTTGTTTTACAATCCCTGTTGAGACGATCTTACTTATCACTTTTATTACTTGGAACGATCGGTACACTTGCCGATTACGCAACAAGTTTTTGGCGCCGTTGCCGGGGATTGTGTAATCAATATTACAAATAACCGTAGATTCTTGAGATTAGATTTTTATTTTTATTCTTTTTATCTTGTTTTGTGTTGTTCAGGTGCTACTAATAATTTTCCTGAGTTTTATGCGAGGCAGACTTCCGTCTAAGGACTTTGTAATTGATTCTGAAATTGCAAGGACCGAAAAGCAACTAAGGAAGGCTGCTAGACAGATCATTTGGGAAGATTCTAAGCATATACCTTTACAACCAATTCAAGAGATGGCAGAAAAAGAGATTGAGGTAATTGTACAAGAAAAAGAAAAAGAAGCTGTGATTGAACAAGAGCAGGTTGAAGAACAACCAGTTGTGGCAAAGAAAAAGCATGAGTTAAGCCAAGAATATGTGATGTCTAAGGCACCCTAACCAGAAAGATTCAAGAAGGGAGCCTATAACAAACATTATGATAGATTCTTGGACATTTTCAAGAAGCTACACATCAATATTCCTTTTGCTGAAGCCCTAGCAAATATGCCTGGATATGCAAAATTCATGAAAGATCTTTTATCCAGGAAGCAGAAGCTGCAGGAATGTCAAACTATAACACTCACTGAGGAGTGTAGTGCTTTTATCCAGCAGAAAATCCGAGATAAGCTTAGTGATCCAGGGAGTTTTAATATCCCCATTGCTATTGGTGATATTGGCATTGGGAAAGCTTTATGTGATCTTGGGGCTAGCATTAATCTAATGCCCTTTTCAGTGTACAAATCTTTGGGGATTGAGGAATTGAAGCCTACCGAGGTATCTCTCCAATTGGCTGATAGATCCGTGAGGAAACCTAATGGTATTATAGAAGATATCCTTGTCAAGGTTGATAAGTTTATCTTTCCTGCGGACTTTGTGGTGTTAGATATGGGAGAAGGAAGTGAGAAACTCATGCTATTAGGAAGACCCTTTTTGGCTACAGCCCGAGCTTTAATTGATGTTGAACAAGGGATGATTAAACTGAGAATGAATGATGAGGAGATTATCTACAATGTTTCAGAAGCTATGAAGAGACCTGCTGAGAATAATGATTGTTTCCAGGTTGATTCTTTTCATGAAACAATTCAACATAAGAAAGAGCGGCCTCAAGAGATTGATTATGAGTTGAAAGCTCGTGATCATATACCTTTTGAAAAAGAAGGAATTACTGTGGAGGTACTGGAAGAAAAAGCTGAAGATGTAGAGGTTGGTGCCCCTAAGGTTGAGTTGAAACCATTACCAGACACTTTGAAGTATGTGTTTTTGGGATATGGTGATACTTATCCGGTAATCATCAACAAAGACCTCTTCGAAGGTCAAGAAAAGGAGCTGGTTGAAGTTTTAAAATCTCACAAGACCGCCATAGGATGGTCTATTATTGATTTGAAGGGCATAAATCCTTCTTTTTATACACATAAGATTCTCATGGAAGATGATATCAAACCCGTGAGACAACCACAAAGAAGATTAAACCCAACAATGAAAGAGGTGGTAAGAAAAGAAGTTGTAAAGCTTCTTGATGCAGGAATGATTTACCCAATTTCTGATGCTGCGTGAGTAAGCCCAGTTCAAACAGTGCCAAAGAAAGGTGGTGTGACAGTAGTTACCAATGCAAAGCAAGAGTTGATTCCAACCAGAACTATCATAGGTTGGATAATGTGTGTCGATTACAGAAGATTGAACACAGCTACGCGGAAAGATCATTTCCCACTACCTTTTATTGATCAAATGCTGGAAAGACTAGCGGGCCACTCTTATTATTGCTTCTTGGATGGTTATTCAGGCTACAACCAAATACCTGTAGCTCCTGAAGATCAGGAAAAGACAGCTTTTACTTGCCCATTTGGAGTCTTTGCATACAGAAGAATGTCGTTCGGCCTCTGCAATGCACCTGCCACATTCCAAAGGTGTATACTCTCCATTTTTTCTAATATGGTGGAGAAAGGTTTAGAGGTATTTATGGATTACTTCTCTATTTTTGGTTCTAACTTTGATTCTTGTTTGAACAATTTGTCTAAAGTTTTGAAAAGATGTAATGAGACTAATCTGGTTCTGAATTGGGAAAAGTGCCATTTTATGGTAACTGAAGGTATAGTGCTGGGACACAAAATCTCTAATGCAGGGATTGAAGTTGATAAAGCAAAATTGATGTTAATTGAACAACTTCCCATTCCCGTAAATATAAATGCTGTTAGGAGTTTCCTAGGACATGCAGGTTTTTACAGGCGGTTCATCAAGGATTTCTCCAAGATTGCTAAACCATTGAGCCAACTCTTGGTGAAAGACTCCGAATTTGTGTTTGATGATGCATGTTCGAAGGCATTCCATTTGTTGAAGGAGAAGCTTACTACAGCTCATGTGCTTACAATTCCTGATTGGAACCTTCCATTTGAACTCATGTGTGACGCCAATGCTTATGCAATTGGTGCAGTCCTTGGTCAGCGTAAGGAAAAATTGTTACATGTCATTTACTATGCTAGCAAAGTTTTGAATGATGCTCAGGTTAATTATGCAACAACTGAGAAAGAAATGTTAGCAGTGGTTTATGCACTAGACAAATTTAGACCTTACTTGTTAGGATCTAAAATCATTGTTTTCACTGACCATTCTGCTATTAAGTTTTTGATGACTAAGCAGGATGCCAAACCACGACTGCTGAGGTGGATGCTACTATTTCAAGAGTTTGGTTTAGAGATCCGGGACAAAATTGGAGTAGAAAACAAAGTGGCTGATCATCTCTCCAGAATTCAGGCAAAAGAGCTACAAGATAGTTCGGAAAAAGAAATCAATGACTATTTTCCTGATGAGAAGGTGATGGCAGTCTTTGTTCCTCCATGGTTCACAGATTTTGCCAATTACAAAGTTGTAAGAGAGTTGCCTCCTAACCTTACAAGGAAACAACAGAAGAAATTTCTGCGGGATGTAAGGCGATATTTCTGGGAGGATCCACATCTCTATTTCCAATGTGCTGATGGGATCATTCGCAGATGTGTCCCTGAGTTTGAAATGAGTCAAATTTTGTGGCATTGCCATTCTTCCAACTATGGAGGCCACTTTAGAGGTAATAGAACCGCGTAGAAAGTCTTGCAAAGCGGTTACTACTGGCCGACACTTTTTAAGGATGCAAAGGATTGTGTGGAAAAATGTGATAAGTGTCAGAGAACAGGAAATATCTCACGCAAGGATGAGATGCCTCTGAATAATATTCTAGAGGTAGAACTGTTTGATGTATGAGGCATTGACTTTATGGGTCCATTTCCTGAAAGTAAATTGGCCTTTGAAAGCCGATGCATGTAAGGTGTAAAACAAAAATTTTACTGCGTAACATACATGCACTCATAGATTCATGCTTTAAGACAACATGATGTTACCTTGTTTTGGCCTGATCAGTCAGGGAGATGAGATGTCAGGCTTGAAGGGTTCAAACCCTCTAATGGTGATCCACACCACCGTTCGTCTATGATGCAAGAAATCTTTCTTGAAAGCCACCAGATGAACACCACAATGAGGCTTGCTATGCGCACAAGTGGTGAGGGTGGAGGCTAGGTATCTTGTTTGGAAAGGTGTACTGAGCTACCCTACAGAATGGTGCATAGAGGAGGAGAGTTGGCTTGGTTTTCCAATGAAACCTAAGGTGAGGAACATGTCTATTTATGCGCACCCTTTGGAGAGGAAGAGGGAATTCATTCATTCAAAATGAAAAACAAACTTTCAAATTTCTTTGAAAGTTGTGCATGAAACAGTGTGATAAGGTGGAGCTGTTGCAAAACAAACTTTGCCAACAACCTCCAATCTTATCCACATGAATTTAAATTCAAATTAATTTAAACTTAAATTCATAAACTATCATATAGTATATAGTTTTCATGCGCATAATTCAGCCCTATAAAGGGTCCAAATACATTGAGCAGTTGCATTCAAAATTTGAATCAACTTACCCACTGATTCCCTCAACCACCAAATCTGAATGGAGGTTTGTTTTAAGTGATAAGATAACACTCTTATCACTTAAAAGTGGCGCACCAAACAGCCTAGGGAGAGCCTCCAAAGATGCTTCTTCATCCAAGGAATATGCTCCAATAAGATCCTGTCTTATCCTTTTGTTATGTTTCAAAACCAATTCAAATTCGAATTCAAACACTTGAATTCAAACGTTCAAACATTCAAATTTAAAATTCAAAATTCAAAATTTCAAATTTCAAATTCAAAATTCGAATTTCAAAATTCAAATTCAAATTCAAATTTTAAAATTCAAATTTCAAATTTCAAATTCAAAATTCGAATTTCGAAATTCAAATTCTAAATTCAAATTTCAAAATTCAAATTTCAAATTCAAAATTCGAAATTCAAATATTTGATTATTAATTTAACTAATTAAATTAATTAGTAATGGCTTGGACTATCCAAGCCCATTACTAAACTCCATGCACCACCCACCCATTTAGGTGGGCTTCCAAACAGCTTCTTGGGCTAATAACATTATTAGGCCCAATACCTTTAAAGCTAGTCCATCATAACTACAAGGTGTTAGTGTGTGACCCATTAGGTCCAACTTAGCTACTGACATAACTGGGCTTGGGCCCAACAAGCCCACAACCCAATTAATGACAACACAGAGCACTAGCAATGCTTTGTTGCCCCAGAACTAGTCAGATTAATGACTTGATCATCCTATTGCACATATTTGGTTACCGTATGTATTTCCCTTCATCTCGATTATCTTCCCATTAACCTAGGGTAAGGAAATGTATCAACCCCTGCGATTTAGGGTAAGCTTTATTCGAAATAGGGAATCTTCAATTTACTGACTCTAAAGGCAGATCATCTCATGATCTCTTTTACTATGCATAGATTCCCGAGTCCCTGTAAATGTCATCCCGATTTCTCCGGTTTACAGATAACCTAATCTCTCACAGAGATTTGACGAATTCCTTCAGCTTATTAGCCTAGCCCTGTGCCCTTTAAGGACACGCCCAACAGTATACCTATGAGTCTCCATGTTTCAGGCAGATGAGGTATACAATCAAAACATGCCTTCAAGAACACAGCCTAGGTAATAACTTGTGGTCTAAGGAAAGACACACCCAAACATAAAGAGATTACTCTAATGACACTATCTGTGAGATTTCCTCATAGAGTCTCTTTTTGGGTCTGTTCAGTGCGAGCTATACTCTTATAGGTCCACCCACGACTTTAGCTAAGATATCTCCATATCTGCAGCTCATGAGGTCTTTACCTTGTATCCATATACAAGTAGATAAGTCGTACTAGTCTTTACTCGAGATCACTGATCCCCAAACTCAGTGTCTCTAGACTAGGAACATATAATTAGGAATAGACATGCAATATCCTTGAATCCTCATGATCGTGATCTCATCACAGATACTCAAGAGATACCTGTTCTATTCCAAGGGGTTTATCCAGTTCATTCATATAATATTAACAGTAATATCGAGACACAATATGAAACTGAATAAATAGTGCTTACATTTATTTGCGACAAATAAAGTTCTACATCTAGTGTCCTTTATTTAATCAAAAGATTGTCTCTAGGACACCCATATGCTAACAAGCTCCCACTTGGCCTAGAGCCAATCAGACCTAAGTCGTATGCCCAAAGCCTCATAATGACTATCATGTTTTCTCTGAGAAACAGCCTTTGTCAGAGAATCGGCCAGGTTATCGTCTGTGGGAATATAATCCATTTTTACATCATTCCTATCAATGATTTCTCTAATCAAATGATATCTGCGGAGCACGTTTTTAGATCTTTGATGAGACCTAGGTTCCTTTGACTGCGCGATGGCTCCAGTGTTGTCGCAAAGCAACTGTATGGGCTCATCCACGCTTGGAACCACCCTTAGTTCATTTATGAACTTCTTGATCCACACTGCCTCCTTAGCTGCTTCTGAAGCAGCTATGTATTCAGCCTCTGTCGTTGAGTCTGCTGTCGTCTCCTGGTTGGAACTTTTCCAAGACACTGCCCCACCATTTAAGGTGAATACGAATCCTGACTGTGACTTGCAGTCATCTTTGTCACTCTGAAAGCTGGCATCAGTGAACCCTTTCACTGTTAACTCATTAACCCCACCATAGACCAGAAACGCATCCTTAGTTCTTCTTAAGTATTTAAGGATGGTTTTGACTGCCGTCCAGTGACCCTCTCCAGGGTCTGACTGGTTTCTGCTCGTAATGCTTAAAGCATATGAGACATCTGGTCTCGTACATATCATGGCATACATGATGGATCCAATAGCCGAAGCGTATGGAATTCCACTCATGCGATCCTTCTCAGGCTGTGACTTAGGACACATAGCCCTTGATAGGTGTACCCCATGACTGACAGGAAGAAAACCCCTTTTCGACCCTTCCATGCTAAACCTCTTTAGCATCTTGTCAACGTACGTGGATTGAGATAAACCCAGCAGCCTCTTGGATCTATCTCTATAGATCTTTATACCGAGTATAAAGGCTGCCTCTCCCAAATCCTTCATGGTAAAGTTTTCTGAAAGCCACTCTTTCGTTATTTTTAATGTGGGGATGTCATTTCCTATTAGCAATATGTCATCTACATAAAGCACTAGGAAGACGACATTACTCCCACTTACCTTTCTGTAAACACAAGGTTCATCCTCGTTCTTGATAAAACCGTTACTCTTAACGACTTCATCAAAACGTATATTCCAACTCCTTGATGCTTGCTTTAGCCCATATATTGACCTTTGTAGTTTGCATACCATATGCACCTGATCTTTGTTTTCAAAGCCTTCAGGTTGTGTCATGTACACTTCCTCCTTCAAGAACCCATTCAAGAAGGCGGTCTTGACATCCATTTGCCAAATTTCATAGTCGTGGTATGCTGCTATTGCAAGCATGATCCTAATAGATTTGATCATGGCAACTGGTGAAAAAGTTTCATCATAGTCAACTCCTTGTCTTTGACGATACCCTTTCGCCACCAACCTAGCTTTGTAGGTCTGAACGTTGCCATCTGCATCAGTCTTTCTTTTAAAGACCCATTTATTACCAATAGGAACTATTCCTTGTGGTTTAGGAACCAAGGTCCATACCTTGTTCTGATACATCGAATCCATTTCAGATTCCATGGCTTCAAGCCATTTTGAGGAGTCAACATCTTTGACCGCCTCCTCGTAGTTACTTGGTTCATCATCCTCAACAGTTTGCTAATTCTCAATCACAAACCCGTACCTTTCAGGTGGATGGATGACCCTCGTAGGTCTACGGAGTTGTGTGTTTACTTCTCCATTGGAGAACGTCGCCTGCGGAGCAGACTCGGGTTCCTCAATCTGTTCTTGTGGATCTTGCACTTCTTCAAGATCAATCTTACTCCCACTGCCTCCTTGAGAGATCAAATCCTTCTCAAGGAACTCAGCATTCTTTGAAACAAATACTTTGTGTTCTTCCATGTAGTAGAAGTAGTATCCCTTAGTACCTTTAGGATACCCCACAAATAGACATTTAGTACTCTTAGCACTAAGCTTGTCTGATGTCAACGCTTTGACATAAGCTGGCGATCCCCATACCCTGAGGTAACTCAGGTTGGGTCTCTTACCACTCCATATCTCATATGGTGTGGTCTGAACAGATTTAGACGGTACCCTATTTAGAAGGTATGTCGCTGTGTCTAAGGCATATCCCCAAAACGATTTTGGAAGTTGAGTCTCACTCATCATAGACCTAACCATGTCTAACAAGGTCCTGTTTCTCCTTTCGGAGACACCGTTTTGGTGTGGTGTGTAAGGAGCGGTAAATTGTGAGAGAATTCCATTTTCTCTCAGATAACCCTGAAACTCGTGGCTCAAATATTCACCACCACGATCTGATCGTAATGTCTTAATCATCTTGCCACACTGTTTCTCCACCTCATTCCTAAACTCTTTGAACTTTTCAAAAGCTTCAGATTTATATCTCATTAGGTATATATACCCAAATCTTGATTTGTCATCTGTAAAGGTAATGAAATAAGAATATCCACCTCTAGCCTCAATAGACATTGGGCCACATACATCAGTATGAATGAGTTCTAATAACTCACTAGCCCTATGACTCTCAAGCCCTTTGGGCTTTTGTTGAATCATTTTCCCAGCTAGACAAGATTCACACTGTCCATAGGATTCCAAATCCATGGAGTCCAGGTATCCATCTCTATGCATCCTAGACAATCTTGTTTCATTTATGTGCCCTAGTCTACAGTGCCAAAGATAAGATTGATTATCCGTCCTAGGTCGTTTCACATCTATATTGAGCACTTCATTTCCCATTTCCAACACATACAATCCATTTATTAAAGAAGCAGTACCGTAAACCATATCATTCAAAATGATAGAAAAAGTACCATTCCTAATACTGAAAGTATATCCATCTTGTTCTAAACAAGAAATTGAAATAATGTTTCTAGAAATTTGCGGAACATAAAATAAGGTCAGCATCTCCAACTGAATGAGCAGCAACTCTTGCTCCATTACCAACGCGGAGATCCACCTCGTTTCTATCCAATCTCCTTGGGCTCCTAAGTACCTGCAACATATTGCAGATATGAGAACCACATCCGGTATCCAATACCCATGAGGATGGATTAGCATAAGAATAATTTATCTCAATCATGAAAATACCTGAGGCAGAAGCATCACCATGCTTCTTGTCCTTCACATTGTTCAGGTAGTCTGGACAATTCCTCTTCCAGTGGCCTTTCTTGCCACAATGGAAGCACTCAGCATCACCCTTGTCCTTAGGTGCCTTCTTACCCTTCTTCTTGCCCTTCTTCTTCTTGGATTTTCCTTTGGGCTTAAGGGGGTCACCTTTTGCAGGCTCCTTACCCTTTCCCTTGGCCTTGCTAGGCCCACCAATCAAAAGAGCCTGTGTCCTATCCTTCTTGATAGACACTTCAGCTGTTGTTAACATGCTTAACAACTC
>JAVKPL010015116.1:0-99617 GCA_032173675.1 Gastrolobium villosum | reverse complement strand
AATTTTCATCTCTCTGCAAAATGCATGCTAGGATGCAATAGATGTTGGTCCCCATATGTGAAAACAGATGAAATGCATGCTCCATGATTATACGTATGTCAGTGTTGAAATTCCATTTTTCATATTCATACCATGATTATCATTACTGGCATGGCGGTTTGCATGATTAATGGTATGTAAGATAATGGCATGTTAGGGCTGCATCCAATGATGAACTATGGTTTGCATAAAATAAATCTGGGAATTGTCATTACATGACTAATATTCTGGTGTCCATATTTGTATGCTATCCGTGGTGGAACTTTTCTGAGTGCAGGACAAAAGGGCCGCTAAAAAAACCCCAGGTGCAGCTGGCACCAAAAGGCCAAGAGCCCCTGCTCTGATTGATTTTGACGAACACCGGTTTCTTTCCCCAGCAAACCAAGACCGGTACCACAACTGGTTTTTGAAAAAGAAGATTATACCAGAACGAAGAATCAGCAGTTTTCTGGCGGATGACTGTCCAGTCGTCCTGACAATTGAAAGAAGGAAATGGCAAAAATTGATCCAACTTCCACAGACAAGCTGCAGCACCATATTGCGAGAATTCTGTGCCAATGCTGATAAGGACACAGTAGACAGGACCAGAAAGACCTGGGTCAGGGGGAAGGAAGTTTCTTTTACCGCTTTCCAAATTGAGAGGTTGCTGAACACCTCCTGGGAAGCAACCCAATCCTGCTTTTTCACTGACACCTTCCACAAGATGCAGCCGGTTGACGGTTTATACAGAGAAGAAATGCCAGCTTTGGCTACCACTATCCTGGAAGGAATCGCTCAACCCAAAGCTGCATGGAAGCCCAAGCAAGGCCAGCCAGCCGTGCCAGAAAAATTGGATAGGCTTGATCTCAATGAAGAGGCAATCTTCTGGCACTCATTCATCAACTCAACCATCATGGCTTCTACAAATCTCAGTGATGTTAATGTAGAAAGGGCAGTCCTGCTGTATACTCTGCTGGGAAATCACAACCTCCATATTGGGGCTATTCTGTCTGATAGGATAGCTCACATGATTACTCATGGTCGGTTAGACTTTAGTCTGGCTCATTGCTCTCTCATTGAGCAGCTATGCATCAAGGCAGGGGTAGAGATCCCAGATGATGAGCCCAGGGATGTCAAGCCCAAAGCAGAACTAACACAGCGTGCATATAATGACATGCAGAAGGAGTCCCGACGACAAGCAATCTGGAAAGCATCTGGCGGTGCTGTTCCACCACCTGTCCCAGTATCCGCACCATCCACATCTACTGATACTGAGATGCTCCAACAGTTGCTGGTTCAGAACAACTATATGATGAGCATGTTGGAGCGACTATGCCTGGATAGGGGAATTGACACGGCTGGTTTAATGGGTCAAGTTCCCCCTGCTACACAAGAAGGCCCATCTATGCCTTCCAACACTGCAGATGATGACATTCTGGGTGATTTTGCAGATGATGAATTTATGGATGGCTTTTGATCTTGTTCCTCCATTCCCATTTACTGCATTTTGTTTTAAATTTCTTGGAACAATTTAGTTTTACATTTTGTTTTTAAGGTTGAACAAGTTAAGGTTGATGGCACTTTATATTGGGTTCTATTTTCTTGCATATTATGCTTTGGATATTAACAACTCTGTGTGTCCTACATCTGGCAGCTTAAGCTATGTCTTAGATTAGTTTGTTGCTGAGGACAACAACATTCAAATCTGGGAATTATGGCATACATGCTGCATGCAAGATTGCAAGATTGATGAATATGGTGGAACTACACCATGAAAAAAAAGAAGTCTTGTATTGAAAAGGAAATTCTCAGGTTCAGTTATGTTTGATTAAATTCTGGATATACAAATTGCTAGCATGATATTGTATAGCCAAATTTTGTCAACTAGTATGTCTGAATTGCTAAGCTTGAATGGTTAATAAATGCCTAAATGATTAGTTTGGAAATCTAGTTTAACATCATAGCTAGTAAGTTTTTGGGCCCAAACACTGAATTTATTTTGAGAGATATCACTGTGATAGCATTCTAGAACTTGCTTTGTTTCTCTGAAATACATGCATAGATTGAAATGATGAAGGCAGATTTTCTTTTGTAGCCACGGCCAAATAAATCACCTATGTGAATTCTTCCAGTATTAACCCTTTGGGCCTGAACCTTTTTGTTCATAAACCCCTGTTGAGTAGACATATTCTTACCTTAAAAAGAGGTTGAATCCCTGATGTGTAGGAAAGAAATTAAGGTGAGCTCCACAGAGGTCAAGATAAAGAAGGTGACTGAATTGTGTCTTTAAAAAGGAAAAGAAAAAGGTGAATAAAAGGAAATATGGCGGAAGGAATTCCCGAAATTCTGTGGGAACATTAGTGGAGCAAAACAAATGAGTTGAATGTGTTAAATGAAAAACTATCAAATTTTCAATCTCATTGTTACTTGAGCTACTATCCAGAAAAATTCCACCCTTTAGCCTGGCCAAGTTACAACCTGTGATGTCCTTTTGATCAATTTTGCATGTATTAATGTTCCTCATCTTTAGGTACTTGAGAATATGAGCAAGTTTTATGATAATGTTGTTACAGTGATAGCTGGAGTAATTGTCATTCCCCCAAACACTTGAGTATTGAGCGTTATTTGATTATCTGGGTGAGAGATGTGCAAATTAGATTCTAATCTTTTCATGAAAGGCATTATTAAAAATTCTTCACATTGATTCAAGCATACTTAGTAAGATGATCTGTTGGCTGTACAGTGTTATGTTGGATTAATCTGTTTCCTGGATTTAGTCTTATACATTGCTAGGGACAGCAAAGTTCAAATCTGGGAATTATTTGATATGCGGTCAGCATATAGGAAATTACAAGGCAAAAAGAGGAAGAAAATGACTCAATCAATGCAAGAAAAGCAGAGAAAAAGAGTAAAAATATCCAAAGTCTGAATATCAAAGAAGATGAACAAAAGGAGGCAAAAACATATCAAAAAGACCTAGGTTCCCACGCTCTCAGCGCGGGAGTGGCGCTGAGAGCGCGAGAAGGCAAAAATGGACAGAAGGAACCGCGCTCACAGCGCGGGGATGGCGCTGTGAGCGCGGGAAGTGAAAAAGTGGCAGTAACTCCCACGCCCTGAGCGCGGGAGTGGCGCTCTGAGCGTGGGAGGCGCGAAAGTGAGAAGATTCAAAAATGCAAATTAGGTTAGAATCTCTCTTATAAAAAGGGACTCAACCTCTGAAGATAGACACATCAGAACACACCACAAGACCTAGATCCGGCTGAAGGAAGAGGGCGTTCTTCGTGTTCGTCGTTCCGTTCTTGTTCTTTTCTTTTATTTTCTTTTCAGTTCATGTTGAAATCAGATCAGCGATCATGATGTTGATTGGCTAGATCTATTTCTGTAGTCAGGGGCATGATCCCTTTGTAAACAATTGTTACAAGGATTGAATCATTCTATGTATTGAATTAATATATTTCATCTTTTATCTTGAGCGCATTGATATTATTTCTGTTAGATCTGATCAACCTAATAGGGAATAATATTCTGGGGATCAGGATTCACAATAGGGATGTTGGAATACTTGATCCTGAAAGGAGATAAAGATGACTCTCCATGCATGTTCTAGGGATAGACTTGTATGGATTGCAGTCGTGGGATTTATCTACATAATGCTTATTTTCAGGCGGAACTACTAAGGGATTAGGGTTCCAATTGAAGTAAAGGGTTAGATCGCCAAGGGATTGGGATCTAACTAATTATTTATAAAAGATGATAATTTGTCTGAGTTGTTAATTTCAATAGGTTTTATGAATCAATCCGAAGTAAAATTGGGAGCAATTGGTGAATGTACCCTGGCTACAGTCTTCTTCATTACTTTTTCTACAAAAACATTTCTTCATCTATTTTAAGTCTTTTCCAGAAAAATACAAAAACAATTCTTTTACTTTTATTGTCATTTAATTTAAATTGCAATTATTTGTCAACAATCAATCGAATTATCTAACTTAAAAGGACCGGTTATAGTAGTAATTGTTCATCAATCCCTGTGGAGACGATACTTTCTTATCACTTTATTACTTGGAACGATCGGTGCACTTGCCGAGATCGCAACAGAACTCAAAGATGTGGTCTATTTCAACAAAAGTAGCCTAAGTGGAACCATCCTTACTGCATTCCTTTTCCAAGTTCTGATATTAATCTAGCTCAATCCACAACCTACAAAGGATCCGATAATATCCTATAACTAAAAAGGTTACCTATTTGGTAGAAATAATCTTGGTTTTTAAATTACAGTAGCTGGTTATGTTCTATTTCAAGGAGTAAACTTGTGAAGGATGTCCCGAATTTCACAAGTAGTGAGCAAAAACATGCATTTCCGACTAACATCAACGGGTAGCAATAACTGATTATAGTAGCAAAATTATTTACTATAATTACAATGATTACAAATGTAACACATGTGGAACTGTTAAAACAAAGTATTAGTCCAAGTCATCAGAGTAATATCCACTATCAGTTATTGACTACCCACAAGAAAATAAAACATAATTTGTTTGTATTTAATCATCATAGGCATCCTCTTAATCAACCTATGCACATATTTACACCAACGTAAAGTTTATTTGTTGAAAGCCAATAGTAAAAATTAGTAAATTTATTTGAATCATTCAGATCCCACATTTCTATAGTGAAAACGCAAGTCTAACAAAAGCAAAAAACCAGAATTCCACATTATATTCTGAATAAAACACGCTCTGATTTGTTGTAATACTGAAAAATAAATAAATAAATTTCTGTGAATTGCAATTATATAAACAAATGCTGAAAAATAATGGTAAGAATGAATGCTTACATGAAACAGAAGAACCCCCAAGACACCATATGCTAAAGGCAAAGCCGACTCAACAAATGGAAATAGCAGCTCCATATCTGGGGCTTCAACAACATCAGGATCTGTGAAGTATTTCACAACTTCTGGGGGAAGTCTATTGATCTGATTAATCAAAAGTATGGCATTAACAAAATATCTAGAAATGACAGAGGATGGCAAGCCATTGATGCAATTAAAGACATAGACTTAAGAAACAGTGTTGTGCACAAATATTTACCAATCACCAACGGATGTTCAAAGAGTATCAATAACAACATTGTTTCTATTTCTTTCTAAATGTCATTATTTGCATCAAAGAGAATCAATAACCAGTCTACCTGAGATGCAATTCCTAGCTCCGCTGAGGAACCAATAGTTAGGAGAAACAATAACAATGCAATGACATATTGCCAAAGTGTTGTTGGCTCTGGCTCAGAAACCTCCTTCCGCAGCAAAACAAAGCTAACACGTGGCCCACCACGTGGATCAGGACTGTCTGAATTGGGTTCTTCCACCATAAAAAGGTTGTACTTATCACCTGTGAGCTCAACTAGCTGATTTTGGAGTTTGGAAAAAACATTCTCTCTCTTTCCCCTCAAATTTCCAATGAAAAGAATGCCTTCTCCCAGGTCTCCAAAAGGCTCCTCTTTGGTCACCCAGAAGGTCGAATAACCAAAAAGCTTATCCTTAATTAGCTTTACATCAGTGGGATCAACCTTCTCGGGTCCAAGGAGCTCCATAAGTTTGAAAGAATCAACTTCAAGATTATTGTATGCAGATCCAAGTGAGGACAAAGATGACTGGAGAAGTAAAATGATAGAAACATGAGAATCAGGAGTCACAACAGACAACTCAAATCCATAAAATGCAACAGAACACATTTGTTAGAGGGTCTTCCACATATATGCATCATTAAAAGTTAGCTAACCAAAAAAAAAAATTAATAGCATGAAAGTGGACCATTCTAAACCATTAACAAAATAACACAAAAAAATAAAAGTCATGTACCCTGTGAGAAGTGGAGGGAGGCGTTGATTTTTTCGAATTGAACCCTCTCTCTTCCTCAGGAATCGCTGTGGTTATGTTGGATTTAGAATCATTGTTACCACTTTCACTTTCACCTTCACCATCAACAACGTCCTTGTTATTGTTGTTACTAGCAAAACAACTAAACCTATCAAAATTGATATGCTTGCACTTCCCCCATTTCGATAAATGGGTGTAAGTGAAGAAACAAGACCTTCCCCTCAATCGATTTAGCTCGTGGCACTGAATCCTCTCCCTGAAGTCGCGTCGAACCGGGTTGGACCGGAACTCCGAGTTCAGAGGCATGAAACTGCAACTCATCAGAGTCCCCATTCGACCAGAAAACAGAAGATAACAAAACAAAACGAGTGTCGTTTAAAGGAAGCGAAGCGTTGCGTTTCAGTGAATAAACAAGAAAGGCATGAACACCACCATGACACACATGAACGTTATACAGTATAGGCTCCCGTCGCAGGGTTTCGGTAGTTTGGATGTGGTTGCTGCCTTTGGAGTTTGGATAAAAAATTAATTATTATTATTATTATTATTATTGTTATTTGGTGTGGAATTCGAAATATCATTTTTTCCATTTCAAGTGAAATTTATTCACACCCAACCAATTCTTATAGCCTACAACACATTCTTTTAATGAATTACTATTACAATAACTATAATAATATGTACATATATTTATAAATGATATCATTTATAAACACTATATGCTTAGATTTAATTATAAAACTCAAAGGTGAAAGTTTTAAGGATGGTTTTACATCTAAAAAACATAACTCATACAGGAATAGCCAGTAAGTCTGGAAAAAAATTGACAACAAAAAAATAATAAATAATCAGATTTTTTGAAATTCCTCACTTTTTAAAATAGCTCATCTATCTCTTTTGTGGATTTTCTTTTATCTTTTCTATGATAAGAGTTAAAGCAATCAATTATCAATTAGGGTTCGTTTCCATTGATTTTTTTAAAAAAATATTTATAGTCTCCAATTTCAAATAATCTTTTAAAATCTATATGATTTTTTATCTCAATTTTTTAAAAAAGAAATCCTAATCCAATATACTTTCTCGACCCGCGCACTTTTGTAATATCTATTTGATTATATTTTCATTTTTTTCCAATTTTTATAAGATTTTTGATACAAATAATGTGATTAAAAAAAATCTCTGTATATTGATTCATTGAATTAAATACAGACAGAAAAAATAAAAAGAAAAGGAAATCATTAATTCATTATCCTATTATCACTCTCAATTTGCAATGATTTATTTCTTAATTATTGAGATGTTTTTTTCGAAGATATCGTGGTATTTAATATTTCTTAATTATTGAGACTTAATTATTTAGATGTTTTTTCCGAAGATATCTCGGTATTTAATAACACTTTCAAAATCAATTGTCGCGTAAACAAGATTGTTACTGCCTTAAACAAACTCAACGCTGTGAAAATTCAATCTATAAATAGCAGCAAAAGAAGAGCGCTGGTTATTGTTGTTGTAATACCCCATATTTTTATTAACTTTAACCTTACGCCTTTTAGTTAATTTGAGGAGCTCAAACTTTTAAGTTTCGAGGACGAAACTTTATTTAAGGAGGGTAGAATATAATAACCCAGAAAATTAATAGTAATTTATAATAATAATAATAATAATAATAATAGCAGTAGTAGTATGTACCCTTATGTATGGGATTATAGGCATTGATTGCTGATAGTGTGTCATAATTTGACTTTAAAGGTGTAACTTTAATTAGTGTTGATTGTAGCCATAACGCTCAGCAGTTATGGTTGGTTATGACATTAATTATTATTATTAATTTTGTAATTATTAATATATTAATAATATTTAAAATTTTATTTGAAGTTTTTACAATCAAAATAAATGATCGTTACCTGTAATTAATGTTTCGGTTTTTTTTATTAATTTTGTAACCATTAATATTTTAATAATATTTAAAATTTTATCTGCAGTTTTTATAATCAAAATA
The DNA here is from genome assembly GCA_032173675.1 of Gastrolobium villosum. NCBI lineage: Eukaryota > Viridiplantae > Streptophyta > Magnoliopsida > Fabales > Fabaceae > Gastrolobium > Gastrolobium villosum. The sequence continues at coordinate 91,722 of JAVKPL010015116.1, read as the reverse complement.
AATGTGATTACCATTATTAATGTCTCAGTTTTAAAATTTTAGCTATAAATAGGAGTCAACCTAACCAAACCAAACCACTTTCCAATCCACAACATTTCTCCATTTCTCCATTTCTCTTCTCCTTTACTTTCTCTATCCTTACATCAAATTTTATTTTATTATTATTTTTCTTTGGTTACCAACCATTTTTCTTCCATCAATCACTTTTATTCTAAAAGGTAGCCAACACGGAGACCAGGTAATCCTAATTTCTAGGTAGTTATAGATTTGTTGTGTATGAAACTTTTATTTGGTATCCTAATCTATAGGAGCTCTTAGGTTATAATTTTGTTTGAAACTAATTAATTATAATCCTAATCCCTAGAGAGTTATAGGTTATATTTATATGTAATTTGGTATATGTAATCCTAATCCCTAGGTATTTTTAGATTATATTTCATGTGAAATTTGGAAATGTAATCCTAATCCTTAGATTTTGTAGGTTATCTCTTTTATATGAAATTTGGGCATAATCCTTATATGTAATCCTAATCCCTAGGCAGTTGTAGATTTGTTGTGTATGCAATTTTATTGGGTGTGTTCTAATCTTTAGGTAGTTATATTTTTGTTATATGTAATCCTAATCTTTAGGTGCTCTTAGATTATAATTTTGTTTGGAATTAATTAATAGTAATCCTAATCCTTAAAGAGTCATAGGTTATATGTAATTTGGTAGATGTAATCATAATTACTAGAGATAGCAGCAAGCATGTGATAGCTTTCTGGAAAGGTAATTCTGTAATAAAAAAAGATAGCAAGGTATGAGGGATTGACTTTCTACTGTGCGTCCATATTAATTCAGAGACCGAACCCTGTTGGGATGTGTAGAAAATGCAAAAGTGTGAAATTGGCTAAGTGGGTTTATGGGAACCCCTTAGTGTCTTATTATTAATAAAGTAAACTATTCAAATAGTATAGATAAGTATTCCGCAAGAGTTTACAGTTACGGTCACAACTTTTAATTATTACGCTTTTTATGTTTTCAACTTCTCGCGTAATAATTGGAAAAAGTTTATTCGCATTTTTATGAAATGAATTGTTGTGATTGTAACTGCGCTTAATATCATAATTAATGTTAACAATACCGGTACGTAACGGGCTGTTATATGAATGGTTAGACTTAGCGTTATATGAATATTTGTTTGATGTGATCTCGATGCTTAGGAAATTATATTTATGTTTTATATTAAATTTATTTGATGTGATTCAAATCTTCATGTAATGTAATCCTAATCCCTAGGTATTTGTAGGTTATCTCTTTTATATGAAATTTGGGCATAATCGTTATATGTAATCCTAATCCCTAGAGAGTCAAGGGTTAGCTTTATATGAACTTTTATTTGATGTAATCCCAATCTTTAGGTAATCTGTAGGTAACTTTATTTAAAATTTATTATCTGTAATCCTAATCCCTAGGTATTCTAATCCCTAGGTGCTCTTAGGTTAGTTTTATATGAGATTTGTTGGGTATAATTCTAATGCTTTAGAAATAATAGATTAACTTCTATAAGAAATTTTGTCTAATGTAATCGTGATGTTAGGGCATCTTAAATTAGTTTTAGATGAAATTTGGTATAAATAATCATTTAGGTGATCGTAGGATAATTTTATATTAAATTTGTTGAATGTAATAAAGAGCCTTGCACTTGTCCCTGTACAGGTGCGGCGGTAACATTTCCCCAAATTATATTTAGATTAGCTTCCACAATATTTTTTTTATCATAATTGTATAAAACATGAATTTTGACAATTATTTATTATAAGAATGTTTTATAAATTGTTAGAAATTTGGGGTGTTACAAAATGGTATCAGAGCCCCTGGATCGGCCTGGGGTTTGCGTTTGATACTGACTCGAAGGACCAAAGATCCCTGAGTTAATAAATACAAAAAAAAAATTAGGAAATAAAATAATAGGACATAAGATAAATAAATAAATCGAGAGATATGGGTAGTGAAGGGTTATTTTTCTTGTCCTTTAAATATGATTTATTTCTTTGAAATTCTGATGATTATATGTTTGGAATTATTTTGTGATTTAAAATTATTATTGATATTATTTTTTAATTTTTTTTACACTACCTTTAGTAACTCGTTCTTATTTTAATAAAAGTAATTAGCTTTCTTTTAGAGTTGTTCTTGAATTGATTAAAATTTTTCTAGCAAATGAAAGATTATATAGAAATATATATATATATATATATATATATATATATATATAAGTTATATTAAATTCATAAACATTATGTTATGTTGTTTGCTTTGTTATGCATTACTCTTGGTTGCTTGCTTACTTTTGTTTTAAGGAGAGCTCAAACTTTTAAGTTTCGAGGACGAAACTTCTTTTAAGGATGGTAGAATTTTATATCCCAAATTTTTATTAACTTTAATCTTATGCCTTTTAGTTAATTTGAGGAGCTCAAACTTTTAAGTTTCGAGGACGAAACTTCTTTTAAGGAGGGTAGAATGTAATAACCCAGAAAATTAATAGTAATTTATAATAATAATAATAATAATAATAATAATAGCAGCAGTAGTAGTATGTACACTTATGTATGGGATAATAGGCATTGATTGCTGATAGTGTGTCATAATCTGACTTTAAAGGTGTAACCTTAATTAGTGTTGATTGTAGCTATAACGCTCAGCATTTATGGTTGGTTATAACGTTAATTATTATTATTAATTTTGTAATCATTAATATATTAATAATATTTAAAATTTTATCTGATATTTTTACAATCAAAATAAATGACCGTTACCTGTAATTAATGTTTTGGTTTATTTTTATTAATTTTGTAACCATTAATATTTTAATAATATTTAAAATTTTACCTGCTGTTTTTATAATCAAAATAAATGTGATGACCGTTATTAATGTCTCAGTTTTAAAATTTCAGCTATAAATAGGAGTCAACCTAACCAAACCAAACCACTTTCCAATCCTCAGCATTTCTCCATTTCTCCATTTCTCTTCTCCTTTACTTTCTCTTTCCTACTTCAAATTTTTATTTTATTATTATTTTCCTTTGGCTACCAACCATTTTTCTTCCGCCAATCACTTTTCTTCTAAAAGGTAGCCAACACGGAGACCAGGTAATCCTAATTTCTAGGTAGTTGTAGACTTGTTGTGTATGAAACTTTTATTGTGTAATCCTAATCTATAGGTTCTCTTAGGTTATAATTTTGTTTCATTTAATTAATTGTAATCCTAATCCTTAGAGAGTTATAGGTTATATTTATATGTAATTTGGTATATGTAATCCTAATCTCTAGGTATTTTTAGATTATATTTCATGTGAAATTTGGTAATGTAATCCTAATCCCTAGATTTTGTAGGTTGTCTCTTTTATACGAAATTTGGGCATAATCCTTATATGTAATCCTAATCCCTAGGCAGTTGTAGATTTGTTGTGTATGCAATTTTATTAGGTGTGTCTTAATCTTTAGGTAGTTATATTTTTGTTATATGTAATCCTAGTCTTTAGGTGCTCTTAGATTATAATTTTGTTTGGAATTAATTAATAGTAATCCTAATCCTTAAAGAGTCATAGGTTATATGTAATTTGGTAGATGTAATCCTAATCACTAGAGAGTCAATGGTTAGACTTAGCGTTATATGAATATTTGTTTGATGTAATCTCGATGCTTAGGAAACTATACTTATGTTTTATATTAGATTTATTTGATATGATTCAAATCTTCATATAATGTAATCCTAATCCCTATGTATTTGTAGGTTATCTCTTTTATATGAAATTTGGGCATAATCCTTATATGTAATCCTAATCTCTAGAGAGTCAAGGGTTAGCATTATATGAACTTTTATTTGATGTAATCCCAATCTTTAGGTAATCTGTAGGTAACTTTATTTAAAATTTATTATCTGTAATCCTAATCCCTAGGTATTCTAATCCCTAGGTGCTCTTAGGTTAGTTTTATATGAGATTTGTTGGGTATAATTCTAATGCTTTAGAAATAATATATTAACTTCTATAAGAAATTTTGTCTAATGTAATCCTGATGTTAGGGCATCTTAAATTAGTTTTAGATGAAATTTGGTATACATAATCATTTAGGTGATCGTAGCATAATTTTATATTAAATTTGTTGAATGTAATAAAGAGCCTTGCACTTGTCCCTGTACAGGTGCGGCGGTAACATTTCCCCAAATTAGATTTAGATTAGCTTCCGCAATATTTTTTGTATCATAATTGTATAAAACATGAATTTTGACAATTTATTTATTATAAGAGTGTTTTATAAATTGTTAGAAATTTGGGGGTCTTACAGTTGTGTTGTGTTTTCCATCATAGAGTCATGGGTTCCTTCTCCTCTGCACTACTTTTTCTTTTCTTCTTCTTTTCTTCCTCACTCGCCAATCACCATGACTCGCTCCAACTCAAAGGTTAGAATAGATCCTCCTTTTTCTTTTTCTTTTTTTTCAAATCACGTCTTTGTGTATGTGGGTAGCTAGTTGTATGTTATATCAAATTGTTCACTGAATTTTCCATATTTGTGTTCAGTATTTTAATTACTTTGTTCTTGTACTTTTTTTCCTATCATTTTTGCATTTGAAAATAATCTCTGCACATTACAACTGCAGTTATTGATAATGAAAGGCCAATCTTGGATATCTTCCCTTCCCCAATTTATGCGGATTCAGCTATTGATGTTCTCGATTATATTCGATGTGAGCGTGTTCAAGTGTCTGGTATCTCAAGATGGAAACTTGGGAGCTATGCTAGTTCGTTCTACATAACTTTGGCTCCATCTGATGATATCCCAGAGTTTCTGCATGACAAAATCCAGGTTTGTTTCCACAGGTAAGCACATAACTTGGACACACCGTACATAGTTTTCCTTATTCATTTGCTGTCACTAGACCCCCTCCTCTCATGTGCATCTTTCAAAGTCTATCAAGATTGCCATTTCTTATTTACAAAGTATGTGCAGGAATAATGCACTTGGATGGTGTCAATGTGAAAAGGATGAATGGATGAGTATACAGAAGGGGATATGGAATGCTGTCATGTCACCTTATGCATCTAGATATGTTGATGTGAGGATGATTCATGGAATTTCGGGTTCTCTTACAGTTTCCCTTGAAGAAGGTTTGTTTCTTCCATCTCATTAGAGTTGGGAAAATTATTCTGTTGTCTCTTCCCTTTGTGGTTTCTTTTTTCGAACTTTTGGGGCTTATTTATATGTTACACAAAAACATTGCATATTTTCAACAATGTATGTCTTGCATGTCACCTTAATAATGCTTGTTGAGATTTCTCCCTTTTTGAATTCTACTGAAAACCTCTGATTAGGGTTTTTCTTTTAAGAAATAAAATTAATTATTTTTTAATTTAATTTAATTATTATAATTTTGTGTTGGGAAAAAATCGCGTGATAGTTAGTCTTCTTTTTTCTGTGCTTTTACTCCTTATATTCACAAGAAAAAAAATCAATTATCTTTGTGTATATGGGTAGCTAGTTGTATGTTATATCAAATTGTTCACTAAAATTTTCCATACTTGTGTTCGGTATATTAATTACTTTGTTCTTGTACTTTTCCCCCCTCCTTTTTGCATTTGAAAGTTAGTCTTCTTTATTTCTGTGCTTGTACTCCTTATATTCACAAGAAAAAAAATCACTTATCTTTGTGTATATGGGTAGCTAGTCATATGTTATATCAAATTGTTCACTGAATTTTCCATATTTGTGTTCGGTATATTAATTACTTCGTTCTTGTACTTTTCCCCCTCCTTTTTGCATTTGATAATAATCAACGCATATTACAACTGCAGGTATTGATATTGAAAGGCCAGTTTTTGGTATCTTTTACCGTACCATATATGGTTCAGTGGTGAGTTTGATTTAATTTTGGTCATTGTTCCCTTGTAGCTCTTCATGTTTCATGCAAATATTATCTCTGCTAATATTATTACCGTGTGTTGTTTCAGCTTGGAGCTGGGTCATTCCTTTTGCGCCAATTCTCCGTGTTCATAAATTCACTTCTTCAAAGTTTTTGGATGAGTGAAGAGATGCACAATCCAGTAAGTACATCTCTCTTTCTTTTTTGGATAACTTGGTGCATATCTCATATCTGTATTTTTATGTTCTATCATACAATACTGGCTGAATGGCTAACATCTATAGACACTTCTGGATTCCTAATCTTCAGAATCGTACATTTTTTTCTTATGTATGACGAGCTAACATTTGGTACACATTTGTAACATTTTGTTTTTACAGTCAATACGTCACTCTTTTAAATTCTCCCTTACCTTGTTGTGGTCCTTAAAATATAATGAGGTGGCTTTTTTTGTTTCCTTTTGAATAACTTTTGGCAAATGTTATTTCTTTGGGTTAGCAAAAAATATTTGCAGTCAACAGAAAATAATTGGTAAAGGGGAGAAAATGACTTCCTCTTTTCAAATATAATTATTTGATTTTCTGGAACAAGCACAACCTTTCTATATATGCTTGTCGCCCTGATGTTTTCCCCAACTGTCATTCGCCAATGGCTAGTACCTGGTTGGTGGTTACATTGTAGCTTTCACTTTCCACCCTCCCTGTTCCCCTTTCTGTGGTTCATGCTGCATAACTCTTGCTAATTGCTGGCCATCTTTGGCTACCTGTCAGATATATGTTATCAACTATTTTCCATCCTATGGGATTTGGCTTGTCTATCAGACATATCTTAAATTCTTTTTAATAAAATTATTTTCTTCAATGGTTTACAGGTTGCCATTTTTGGTATCATCGCTACTATAGGCTACTGGATTGTTAGGAGAATTGTTATTTTGATAAATAAATCTTGTGGGACACAAATAAGGGGGGATTATTATTCAACCTTCCACAAGATCAGGAACAGAAAAAAGTTCACAAAGGAAGAGTGGGATGAGTTGACAGATGAATCCACCAACCAAGCTTTAGCAGAACTGGCAGCATCTCCAGAGTTTAGTGACTGGCTCGTGGAGAACGCATACAGGATTAAACTCCTTCCAAGGGAGAGTTCTGATGAGACAATGGGAAGTACAATGAGAATGTACTAACCAGTTGACATTGTTTTTTAAAGAGTCTAATGTAGTCAGGAATTTAGGATTGCTTCTTGTAACCACCGTGTAGAGATAATGTTATTAGTTTGCTTGATTTTTTTCAATCGGAAGCCTGGGCAATCTTTTTAAATTTTTGTTAATTGCATCTATTTTTTTGCCTTTTTATTTTTTTCTCTCTTCCATTACATTATTTTTACAATTTTTATTTTTTTAGTATTGTGTAACTCTTGAAGCTCTTTTTGTAATCGAAATGTCATCAATTCAAATATAACAAATAATCTATTTGCATAAATGTATGGACAAATAAGTGAATCTATCCTTGAAAATTAGGGTTTCATATGGAGTGTTTTTTTAGTTTGTGTAACTCCTGCACTGTGATTTTAATTAGTTTTTTGAAGTGTCTTTGGATAGAAATGATGACATGTAATATGCATATGGTATGAGTAGCTAACTAATTGAATAACTGATGAACCGGTAGATATATAAAAAAGTAAAAGTAATCTTGAATAAAATGTATTTCCTTTTGATTTTAAAAATAATATACTGTGAATGATAAGTATCTTGTAAATCAAATTCTATTAAAAGGGGTGATAGCTTGACAATCATATAAAATACAAAGAAAGTTGTTGTAATTTTAAAAATTTGGAGCCAATCATGTGTAATTAAGGAAAATTTAAGGGAAGAATAGCGTAATTTTCTCTAATTGATTACATTTGTTGTTTGTTAAACAATACCCGAGCATTTTTATAATTTAATTTTTTTTTTAATTAAGTTCTTTACGTTAGAGTATCATTATAATTTTTAAAAACTTGAGTTGATTCAAAAAAATCTCATTAATTTTTTTTAAAAATCATAGCAATTTTAAAAGTGTAAATTTGTTTTTAAATAAACCTCAAATGTTAGATAATCTTATACAACGACCTTAAATTTTTTTATTTTTTATTTTTGAAAAAAAATCAACTCTATCATCATGTTAAATTTCTATTAGTATTTTAACTATAGGAATCAAATTTTGAAAATAATGAAATTATAGGTATTTATTGACAAAATTATAAAATGTATGAACCTACGGAAAAAGTAAGAGATTTGAGGGGAAAAAATCTTATAAAAATAACACATGGCCTTGACATTTTTTTTTTGGTGAGGACAGATGACCTTGACTTTACTTACAGAGATTATGTCGTGATATTATATTTAATTTAATTTCATAAACAAAAGAGGAGGGAATGATATTAATTAAAGTCACTCTTACATCATCAAATATTTTTTCATTGGATGATTTTATCTCAAAATCTACCAGAAAAGTTTCTACCATATAAATTGTATTTATAAGATATTACGTTAATGCAAAATTATTTAATACTCCACTGATATATATCAAGATTAATATGATATAATATCATTTTAGTTAAAAATCAGTATTTATATTTAAAAACTAAATTAAAAAAAATCATTATCCTATTATCACTCTCAATTAGCAATGTGATGAAAAAAATAATGTGATTAAAAAGAAATCTCCATATATTGATTTATTGAATTAAATACAGACAGAAAAAAGAAAAAGAAAAGGAAATCATTATCCTTTAATCACTCTCAATTAAATACAGACAGAAAAAAATCAATTGCCCTCCGCAAGATTGTTGCCTTAAACAAACGCACTGTGAAAATTCAATCAATAAATAGCACTGGTCATGGGTTAAATAAAGGGAAATAACTACTTATCATAACATGACCCTGCAATCTACAATTTTCCTAACAGGAATAGACCCATTTTTTTTTCTTTTTGAGGAAGCAACTTATAACACCTCTCAATTCTAAATTAAGTAATTAAAGTATTAAGTGAGTAATTAAGTGACAGATTAGTGAAAATTCCAAAGGATAGGCCAAAATACAAAGAAATGGCAAAACGGTAATTAGCCAACACGCAACCCTAGGAAGATAAAAATTGTGTAGAAGGTCTCAGATGATAAAAATAAGCTTGGAAATGGATTCAGAACGAAAAATTGAGTGGATAGGCAAGTTTCAGAAAAATCAATGAATAGTGTTTTTCGCGGGTAAAAATACCGCAGTAACCGTAAAACGTGCCAGTGGAATTTTGAGCTCTAGGTTTCAAATATGATTTATAAATGGTTTATAGAGTTAGGAAATATGATTTCTGGAAATATTCGATGGAATTAAGTCAGTTTTGAGAAGCGTGCCAACGGCGCGCGCAATAGCGTAAAACAGTATTTTCTCCGAATGACCGGAAAACTCCGGATTCATCTGATCAAGTATAATTAAAGGACATTAGTTAATGTTAAAAATTAGAATTTCTAAATAAGTTGTGAATTTATGATCGTTTAGTGAAATCGGAGAGAAATTCGGATGAGTTTTAAATCGCGTGGGACCCGTTCCGACTTAAAGCACTTAAAGTACCTAAAAACTACTATTCATCACCACCTTCCTCACTTTCTCTCTCTTTGGTGCGCAAAATCACAGCCCTTCCCCTCCATTTTCATGCAAATTTTCCTTTGGCCATAACTTAGCAATTTCTCCACCGAATTCAATGATTCTTGTCTTGAATCTTGATGGAAAACACCTTCTAAACACATTGGTACCACTTTCAAGCAGTGAAATCGCGTGTGGGGGGAGATCTAGCTCAATTACAGTTGCGGTTTTGGTGAGATTTTTGGTGTTCATGAAGCTTTTTCATGCTCCAATGGTGGAGTATGCTTAGGAGGAGCCATATACCTTGCAATTGGGTCAGTTATTTCAACATTTCATTGGTTGATTATTTACCCTAAAGAGGGATTTTGTGATATGTTGTGTTAGAGATCTCAAATGGAAAATGTCTATTAGATGATAATGCCTTAGAATGATGTATTAATGCTAGAAATGCAATGAAAATTTTAAGTGAAAAAGTGTGATTTTTAACTTAGGAAAATTTGAGGTCATGAATTGGATTTTTGAAATTTTGTGTTGAGGTGTTGTATGGTGAATTGTAGTGTGATTATATGATGATATGAAGTGATTGTATGAGGTGTGGATCATAGGAATTGAGTGAAAAATCCTTCGTTGGACTATGTGTAGGATTCGGCCATTTAGGCAAAAATGAGGAGATGATGTTTTGGAAAATTTTAGTGATGTGTTGTGTGTTGAAAAAGTAATTAGAAGGGTTGTGTGGTGATTGGCATGTGGAAGGATCAATGCAAAAATAATAAGTGGTGAAATTGGCCTAATGTGCCTAAAGTGTAATATTTCGCAAAACGATGTGTAAAAGTCGTAAAACAGAAAAACGGCGATTGAACTGGCCTTTTAGTAACCTAAGGAAGTGTAATAAAATGATAAAGAAAATTTAGAAAAATAAAACCTAAATTAACACTATATGGGCCGAACCCTCCAAGGTGGTGGGGAGAAAATTGACGTTTTCGCGTTTTGACATAATTTGACTGAAACTGACGGCTATACATGGTTGTATAGGTTGTCGTACGTGGATTTAAAACCGGAACAGTGAAACAGTGGATTGCCCTTGGTCCTGGACCAAGTGGATTGAGGTAAGTGATTTGATTTACACATGTTATTGTGAAATTCAAGTGTGGTTTAAGTTCTAAGTGTGTGGAATTGACCTCTATGTAGGCATTCCTTGTGTATCAAGCTGTGAGTGGAGTTTCTGCAGAGCTCAGTGGAAAAGTATAAGGTAACCTCTTGGTACTGGGGCTTGTTCCCCTTTTGTGTTCCACCTTGCTAGTTGATGGCAACGGTAGGAAGTGTGTATGAGTAGTGTAGAATAGCATGAGCATGCATATGCATTATCACAGTGGGTACTTATGTACCAGATCTCTGGTCAGTAGATATTTTAGCCTTCGGGCAAGTTTCCAGACTGCCACTGGATAGGTCTCCGAGAGGGAGTTCCAGTTGACCCAGGGTCGTGGTGTGTTATCCGGATAGGAGCACACTAGGTAGTCTCGGGTGTATATGGTTGGAAGGGGTACCTTGGTGGGTTGTTCTTTGAACACGCCAGGGGTAGTACCCATAGGCGTATAGCCGAGGACTTGGCGTGGTATTGGTAGCTACCATTCCCGCATGTGTAGTTGTTTTCTGATATTACCCCCTTTCTCTAATTCCCTTGCTTTATCCCGTTTTATAATAGTGATGTTGTTTTATATTATTGATATACATCGAAATGAACCATTGGGCGGATTTTTCTCCAGAACCTCTGGGTTACTGAGTTATATTGGTATATCTCACCCCGTCTCGGGGCATTTATTTCAGGAGGTTGCAGTGGCAAAGGAGTGGCGGGCAAGAGGCCCATAAGAAGATCATGTATATTTTGCTTAAGTGTATCATGTTTATCATTCTAAGTGTATGTTGAAAGATGTAAGTGAAAGGCATGAATTGTAATATGTGATATGTAATTGAGAAGTATAGTGAAATAATGATATTAGATTTATGGTTTATGTTCTGTTGAGAAATTGCATGTAAGTGGACTTTTGTGATTGAAATGAGTTAAGGCTTTAAAGTGAACTGTTTATGTATTAAGTATAAACTGGATTGGGTTGTAAGAGCCCCAAGGCGTTGTTGGTCCTTGTGTGTGCCACCCATTGGATTATTGCTGGATTTCAGGTATAATTGTAGTGTTAAACAGCTTATGCAAAATTGGGAATTTTAGGAAATACAAAGGAAACTCTGGCAAATTTTCTGTAGAATTGGCAGTTTTTGGGTGAACTTCGGGAGAGAATATCTCTCTCCACAGTGGTCCGATTGGGACGTGCCATACGCCATTTTGAAGCTTAGGATGTCCCCTATGTTGTGTCAAAATCTTAGAACCTTTGGTGATGTGCGCAGCCCTGTGGTGGCTGATGCACACACTGCCCTGTTCTGGCCTGTACCTGTGGTCAGATTTGGGTTTATTTTGGAAAATTAATTCCCGCTTCGTTTCTTAGTGAAATTAAGCATACCATATATCAAATCGAAGATTGAGGTGTCTAGTTTATGGTGTAAAAGTTTGAGAAGCAGTGGTCTTGTAGTTAGGTGCAGAATATTCAGTGAGTATTGGAGGTTTTGAGCTGTTTTGGAGTTGGTGGGCAATGTTGTTTGTCCAACTTCAAACGGCGATAACCGGAGCTAACGAGCTTGGAATCGAGAGTGTGATAGCTTGTTAGAAAGGTAATTGAATAAGGAAAAAGAATAACCTGAAGACTAGGTTTGTATTTTTGTTTTGTGTTTGTAGAAAAGTAATTAGTGAATCTTGTTAAATTTGGTGAAAACGCAAAAGTGTGAAATTGGCTAAGTGGGTTTATGGGAACCCCTTAGTGTCTTATATGTAGTAAAGTACAGTGTATAAATAATTTAAGTAAGTCTTCCGCTAGTGTTACAGTTACGATCACAGCTTTTAATCATTACGCTTTTTAGATTTTAACTTTTCGCGTAATAATCGGAAAAAGTTTATTCGCATTTTTATTAAATGAATTGTTGTGATTGTAACTTCGCATAATATCATAATTAATGTTAACAATACCGGTACGTAACGGGCTGTTACACAACTGGTAAAATTGGATTTTTAACTTTTTTCGCCAAGTAAACGGGGGGTAAACCTCGTATAAAATTGAATTAGGCTTTGGTTTGGTAATGAATTAACCTATATATTTCACTGCTCAATTTCAAATATGGCTTTAGTCTACACATAACCATTAAAATGCATTTACAAGACCTATACCCAGCTCCTCTGCTAGCTCATCCCACACAGGTAGTAGAGTCAAGACAACAAGAAAAGTAGCAACAGCCACAAATGTCTTTCTCCATGTTCCAACCTCCGTCACATCATTTAAGCATGGTTTCTCCGGTATCCTTAATTAGCTTTACATCAGTGGGATCAACCTTCTCGGGTCCAAGGAGCTCCATAAGTTTGAAAGAATCAACTTCAAAATTGTTGTATGCAGATCCAAGTGAGGACAAAGATGACTGAAGAAGTAAAATGATAGAAACATGAGAATCAGGAGTCACAACAGACAACTCAAATCCATAAAATGCAACAGAACACATTTGTTAGAGGGTTTTCCACATATATGCATCATTAAAAGTTAGCTAACCAAAAAAAAAAAAAAAATTAATAGCATGAAAGTGGATCATTCTAAACCATTAACAAAATAACACCAAAAAAAAATAAAAAAATCATGTACCCCGTGAGAAGTGGAGGGAGGCATTGATTTTTCCAAATTGAACCCTCTCTCTTCCTCAGGAATCGCTGTGGTTATGTTGGATTTAGAATCATTGTTACCACTTTTACTTTCACTTTCACCTTCACCATCAACAACGTCCTTGTTATTGTTGTTACTAGCAAAACAACTAAACCTATCAAAATTGATATGCTTGCACTTCCCCCATTTTGATAAATGCGTGTGAGTGAAGAAACAAGACCTTCCCCTCAGTCGATTGAGCTCGTGGCACTAAACCCTCTCCCTGAAGGCGCGTCGAACCGAGTTGGACCGGAACTCCGAGTTCAGAGGCATGAAACTGCAACTCTGACCTCTCCCTGAAGGCGCGTCGAACCGAGTTGGACCGGAACTCCGAGTTCAGAGGCATGAAACTGCAACTCGTCAGAGTCCCCATTCAACCAGAGTACAGAAGAGAACAAAACAAAACGAGTGTCGTTTAAAGGAAGCGAAGCGTTGCGTTTCAATGAATGATCAAGAAAGGCATGAACACCACCACGACACACATGAACGTTATACAGTCTAGGCTCCCGTCGCAGGGTTTCGGTAGTTTGGATGTGTTTGCTGCCTTTGGAGTTTGGATAAAAAATTAATTATTATTATTATTATTATTATTGGTATTTGGTGTGGAATTTGAAATATCCTTTTTTCCATTTCAAGTGAAATTTATTCACACCCAACCAATTCTTATAACCTACAACTCATTCTTTTAATGAATCACTATTATAATAACTATAATAATACGTACTGATATTTATAAACGATACCATTTATAAAACTCAAAGGTGAAAGTTTTAAGGATGATTTTACATCTAAAAAATATAACTCATACAGGAATAGCCAATAAGTCAGGAAAAAAAATTGACAACAAAAAAATAATAAATAATCAAATTTTTTGAAATTCCTTACTTTTTAAAATAGCTCATCTATCTCTTTTGTGGTTTTTCTTTTATCTTTTCTAAGATAAGAGTTAAAGCAATCAATTATCAATTAGGGTTCGTTTCCATTGATTTTTTTAAAAAATATTTATAGTCTCCAATTTCAAATAATCTTTTAAAATCCATATGATTTTTTATCTCAATTTTTTAAAAAAGAAATCCTAATCCAATATACTCTCTGAACCCGTGCACTTCTGTAATATCTATTTGATTATATTTTCATTTTTTTCCAAATTTTATAAGATTTTTGATACAAATAATGTGATTAAAAAAAATCTCTGTATATTGATTCATTGAATTAAATACAGACAGAAAAAAGAAAAAGAAAAGGAAATCATTATCCTGTTCTCACTCTCAATTAGCAATGATTTATTTCTTAATTATTGAGACTTAATTATTGAGATGTTTTTTCCGAAGATATTGCGGTATTTAATATTCCTTAATTATTGAGACTTAATTATTGAGATGTTTTTTCCGAAGATATTTCGGTATTTAATGACGCTTTCAAAATCAATTGCCACGTAAACAAGATTGTTACTTCCTTAAACAAACTTAACGCTGTGAAAATTCAATCTATAAATAGCAGCAAAAGAAGAGCGCTGGTTATTGTTGTTGTAATACCCCATATTTTTATTAACTTTAACCTTATGCCTTTTAGTTAATTTGAGAAGCTCAAACTTTTAAGTTTCGAGGACGAAACATCTTTTAAGGAGGGTAGAATATAATAACCCAGAAAATTAATAGTAATTTATAATAATAATAATAATAATAATAATAATAATAATAATAATAATAATAGAAGTAGTAGTAGTATGTACCCTTATGTATGGGATTATAGGCATTGATTGCTGATAGTGTTGTTAGTATATGGGTGTCCTAGAGATAATCTTTTGATTAAATAAAGGACACTATATGTAGAACTTTGTTTGTCGCAAATAAATGAAAGCACTATTTATTCAGTTTCATATTGTGTCTCGATATTATTGTTAATATTATATGAACGAACTGGATAAACCCCTTGGAATAGAACAGGTATCACTTGAGTATCTGTGATGAGATCACGATCATGAGGATTCAAGGATATCGCATGTCTATTCCTAATTATATGTTCCTAGTCTAGAGACACTGAGTTTGGGGATCAGTGATCACGGGTAAGACTAGTACGACTTATCTACTTGTATATGGATACAAGGTAAAGACCTCATGAGCTACAGATATAGAGATATCTTAGCTAAAGTCGTGGGTGGACCTATAAGAGTATAGATCGCATTGAACAGACCCAAAAAGAGACTCTATGAGAAAATCTCACAGATAGTGTCATTAGAGTAATCTCTTTATGTTTGGGTATGTCTTTCCTTAGACCAGAAGTTATTACCTAGACTGTGTTCTTGAAGGCATGTTTTGATTGTATGCCTCGTCTGCCTGAAACATGGAGACTCACAGGTATACTGTTAGGCGTGTCCTTAAAGGGCACAGGGCTAGGGTAATAAGCTGAAGGAATTCGTCAAATCTCTATGAGAGATTAGGTTATCTGTAAACCGGAGAAATCGGGATGACATTTACAGGGACTTGGGAATCTATGCATAGTAAAAGAGATCATGAGATGATCTGCCTTTAGAGTTAGTAAATTGAAGATTCCCTATTTCGAATAAAGCTTACCCTAAACTGCAGGGGTTGATACAATTCCTTACCCTAGGTTAATGGGAAGATAACCGAGACGAAGGGAAATACATACGGTAACCAAATATGTGCAATAGGATGATCAAGTCATTAATCTGACTAGTTCTGGGGCAACAAAGCATTGCTAGTGATCTGTGTTGTCATTAATTGGGTTGTGGGCTTGTTGGGCCCAAGCCCAGTTATGTCAGAAGCTAAGTTGGACCTAATGGGTCACTCACTAACATATTGTAGTAATGATGAACTAGTTTTAAAAGGTATTGGGCCTAATAATGGTTATTAGCCCAAGAAGCTGTTTGGAAACCCACCTAAATGGGTGGAGGGTGCATGGAGCTTAGTAATGGGATTGGATAGTCCAAGCCATTACTAATTAATTTAATTAGTTAAATTATAAATCAAACATTTGAATTTTGAATTTTGAATTTGAAATTTGAGTTTTTAAATTTGAATTTTGAAATTTGAATTTGGAATTCGAAATTTGAATTTTGAAATTTGAATTTTGAACTTTGAATTTGGAACTTGAATTTTGAAATTCGAATTTGAATTTGAAATTTGAAATTTTGAATTTTGAATTTTGAATTTTGAATTTGAATGTTTGAACATTTGAATTCAAGTGTTTGAATTCGAATTTGAATTGGCTTTGAAAAGTGGTTTCATAACAAAAGGATAAGATGAGATCTTTTGGAATATTCCCTGCAACAAAAAAAAGATATTTGATCTTATCCAATGATGAAGTGGTGCGCAAATTTGAATTCAAAGTGAGTGTCATTTTGTCATCTAAATGTACTACTATTCTGATTTGGTTGGTTAAGAGAATTAGTGAGTTAGTTGATTCAAAATTTGAATGCAACTACTCAATGTATCTGGACTCAAAATAGGAAAAAATGGGGCGCATAATATGGTTGTTCATATGATGATGATTATGTCAGAATCTTGAAAGGATAATGACCTAATCTTATAAGGATTCAAATGCAAGGTGGTTAGCAATTTTGAATTGCAAACAAATCCTTGATTCCCTCCAACCATGCGCATATTTGGTGGGATTTTTAAGTAAGAAAATCTTATCATTCCATCCTACTAATTAACCTACATTGTGCGCACAAAGGGTCCAATAATTCACCTTAGGGTTTTTCACAAAACCTAGCGTACACTCCTTCATCTCATGCACCATTCTGTAGGGTAGTACACTACGCCTTTCCAAACAGAATACCTAGCCTCCACCTTCACCTTCACCACTTGTGCGCATAGCAAGCCTCACTGTGATGTTCATCTGGTAGCTTTCAAGAAGGAGTTCTTGGATCATAGACGAACGGTGGTGTGGATCACCATTAGAGGGTTTGAACCCTTCAAGCCTGACATCTGATCTCCCTGACTGATCAGGCCAATAACAAGGTAACATCATGCTGTCATAAAGCATGAACCCATGTGTGCATGTATATTTCCGCAGTAAAAATTTTGTTTTTACACCTTACATGCATCGGCCTTCAAAGGCCAGTTTACTTTCAAGTGTGTTATAATTTGACTTTAAAGGTGTAACCTTAATTAGTGTTGATTGTAGCTATAACGCTCAGCAGTTATGGTTGGTTATGACGTTAATTATTATTATTAATTTTATAATTATTAATATATTAATAATATTTTAAATTTTATCTGATGTTTTTACAATCAAAATAAATGTCTGTTACCTGTAATTAATGTTTTGGTTTATTTTTATTAATTTTGTAACCATTAATATTTTAATAATATTTAAAATTTTATCTGCAGCTTTTATAATTAAAATAAATGTGATGACCGTTATTAATGTCTCAGTTTTAAAATTTCAACTATAAATAGGAGTCAACCTAACCAAATCAAATCACTTTCCAATCCTCAGCATTTCTCCATTTCTCCATTTCTCTTCTCCTTTACTTTCTCTATCCTTACTTCAAATTTTTATTTTATTATTATTTTCCTTTGGTTACCAACCGTTTTTCTTTCATCAATCACTTTTCTTCTAAAAGGTAGCCAACACGGAGACCAGGTAATCCTAATTTCTAGGTAGTTGTAGATTTGTTGTGTATGAAACTTTTATTTGGTAATCCTAATCTATAGGTGCTCTTAGGTTATAATTTTGTTTGAAACTAATTAATTGTAATCCTAATCCCTAGAGAGTTATAGGTTATATTTATATGTAATTTGGTATATGTAATCCTAATCCCTAGGTATTTTTAGATTATATTTCATGTGAAATTTGGTAAGTAATCCTAATCCCTAGATTTTGTAGGTTATCTCTTTTATATGAAATTTGGGCATAATCCTTATATGTAATCCTAATCCCTAGGCAGTTGTAGATTTGTTGTGTATGCAATTTTATTGGGTGTGTTCCAATCTTTAGGTAGTTATATTTTTGTTTTATGTAATCCTAATCTTTAGGTTCTTAGATTATGATTTTGTTTGGAATTTGTAACAGCCCCAAACCCTGTAGCAGATATTGTCCGCTTTGCCCCCTTCCGGGACTCACGGTTTTACGTTTTGGGGTTACCCCCAAAAGGCCTCCACTAGGAAAGGTTTCCACACCCATATATATGGCATGCTTTGTTCTCCTTTCCAACCGATGTGGGACATTACATCCTCCCCCACTGGGAATACAGCGTCCCCGCTGTACACACCGGTCCAGGACCAGGCTCTGATACCATTTGTAACAGCCCCAAACCCTGTAGCAGATATTGTCCGCTTTGCCCCGGCCACCCTCGGGCCCGCCGGAACTCACGGTTTTACGTTCTGGGGTTACCCCAAAAGGCCTCCACTAGGAAAAGTTTCCACACCCATATATATGGCATGCTTTGTTCTCCTTTCCAACCGATGTGGGACATTACAGAATTAATTAATAGTAATCTTAATCCTTAAAGAGTCATAGATTATTTGTAATTTGGTAGATGTAATCATAATCACTAGAGAGTGAATTATAACACCTCGCAATTTTAAATCAAGTATTAAAATATTAAATGAGTGATTAAGTGAAGAATTAGTGAAAATCCTAAAGATTTGGCCAAAATACAAAGAAAGAGCAAAATGGTAATTAGCCATGCACACAACCCTAGGAAGATAAAAATTGAGTAGAAGGTCTCAGATGGTAAAAATAATCATGGAAATGGATTTAGAATGAAAAATTGAGTGGATACGCAAGTTTCGGAAAAATAGTGAATAGTGTTTTTCGCGGGTAAAAATACCGCAGTACGATTGCACCGTAAAATGTGCCAGTGGAATTTTGAGCTCTAGGTTTCAAATATGATTTATAAATGGTTTATAGAGTTAGGAAATATGATTTCTGGAAATATTCGATGGAATTAAGTCAGTTTGGAGAAGCGTGCCAACGGCGCGCGCAATAGCGTAAAACAATGTTTTCTCCAAATGACCGGAAAAATTAGGATGAGTTTTGAATTTACGGACGTTTAGTGAAATCGGAGAGAAATTCGGATGAGTTTTAAATCGCGTGGGACCCACCCACTTAAAAGTCACTTAAGTCCACCTCACCTAGGCACTATTCATCATCTCCCCTCCTTCGTCTCTCTCCTCATGCGCGCAAATGCAGCCTCCTCCACCAAGTTTGTGCAAAATTTTCTTTGATCCATAACTAAGCCATTTCTCAACCAAATCCAACAAAGTTTGTCTTGAATCTTGATGGAAAACACCTCCGAAACACATTGGTACCACTTTCAAGCCTTGAAATCGCGTGTGGGAGGAGATCTAGCCCAATTACAGCCGCAGTTTTGTTGAGGATTCTTGTGTTCTTGGAGCTTTTTCATGCTCCAATGGTGGAGTATGCTTAGGAGGAGCCATATATCTTGCATTTGGGTGAGTTATTTCAACATTTCATTGGTTGGTTTTTGAATTTGGATTATGGACCCTAAAGAATGATGTATTAAAGCTAGAAATGCTATGAAGAATTTTGGTGAAAAATGTTGATTTTTAACTTAGTAAAATTTTGAGGTGTCAAGACTTTGAACTTTGAAAGTGTGTTAGGAGTGTATTGGTGAGTGGTTGTATGATTGTATGATGATATCATGGGATGATATGAGGTCTCCGAGAGGGAGTTCCAGTAGGAGCACACTAGGAAGTCTCGGGTGTATATGGTTGAAAGGGGTACCTTGGTGGGTTGTTCTTGGAACACGCCAGGGGTAGTGTAACACCCTGTTACCGGACCGGTGTGTTATCAACAAATATGGTATTAAGCGCGGTTACAATCACGGAAATTGAGTTAATTAAATTACGGAAAACTTTTTTTTCCTTTTATTACTTCCTCATTTTAAACAATTAACAATTTCCGTAACTAATCAAAACAACTCTGTAATTGTAAATGCAAAACTCGCGGAAGCATCAACTTAATGATATTCACAATCTTTCTTATTACCCAATCAATTTAAACTTATCATGTGTCTCTCATATCTTACCATGTTATAGTCCTCTTCATTAGCTACGCGTGGTTACAAATCGCACACAAATTGGAGCTCTGTAGACCAAGTTATGCCATTTGTTTTAGTCTAGAAAAACCATTATTTTTGAAAATTTACCAGGGGGTGGTAATCGATTACCCAAAGTTCCAAAATGAGGCAGTAGCTCCATTTTGGCTCCCCTGTTCTCTGGTAATCGATTACTGAACTAAGTAATCGATTACCAATGCTCTGGTAATCGATTACCAGGTTCACAGAGGCACAATTTTCGTCCCCTGTTGCATGATAATCGATTACCAGAGGGTGGTAATCGATTACTATGTAGCAAAAGTGACAGATGACAACTTTTAAGGTACAAAATGAGTGACGCAATCCATTCCTAACTCCTTAATACTCCACATAAACCTTACACATACACTAATGTAGGCTCTAGGCCCTTCCATCATGCATTTTCTAATACCAATGTACCACTTTATCTCACTCACCAATTGTTTTGCCATTTACATATCATATGGCTCATTTTACATCATAAGAGTTCAATGCCTCAAAATACATTAGGTGTGGCCATGGACATGTCCCATGCTCACCAAAATAACAATAGAAACTAAAGGCATGAATATACATCAATTTTAAAGGACTCAACATATAATCATGAACATACAAAGGCATGGCATTTTCAACATGCACAAGTTCATGATCTAAAACCAAAACATCAACATTATGCAAAGTGTCTCCCAACCGAATCCTCTAACATGTCGTGCCTCCCATATGCACCTCATGCTCCACTTCTCCAGGCTCAACCTAACCTGAAATGATGTCCCCAAACGCGGCGTGAGATATACAAATATATCTCAGTAAACCAAGGGTCCTAGAGGCTTCTCCACCCCATGGCTCACTCAATGTGCAACAATAACATTATGTAAAAATGCATAACATACAATATCACAAACAACTGGGCACAATCCAAGAACATCCACAACTGGATTACGTTCAAGGACCCCATCGTATAACTCCCGAGACCTTCTTGGTGCCTCTCCCATAGTTGAGACGACTCCATGGCAAAACCCAACTGGAACTCCTCATGAGCCCTATCCAGCGGAAGTCCCACGTTTGGATCCTCCTGGTACCGCTCCCAGAGTCGGCCCCATGGCAAAACCCGACTGGAATCCCCAGCGGAATTATCCAGCGGAAGTCCAAACCAACACACATCTACTGGCCAGAGATCAAACGATTTACACACAACATGCTCCAAGCATGTCACACAATCAAGCAATAATGTATGAACATACATATTCACACAATGTCCAAAAACACAAAATCCAACCACAACCTTCCACTAGGTGTGGTGGAGCACACAAGGGACTAAACCCCAGTTCCAAAGGTTACCTCAACACCGAGCCAATGCTCCATACGTAGGCTCCAGGCTTAATCCGCTCCCATAGCGTCCAAGAGAGGCAACCTATATTGATCAACAACAATGATCCACCATCAATCACATATAGTCAATTATCTTCACAATAATGCTAACCAACATAACCACTCAAGCCTAAGGCTATTTTTCCATACCACACTATACCATCATCCATTTAAACATCATTTTCAATCATTCAACCTCAACTACACCATTTTTACATCATTTTTTCCTTACTTTTCTTCATAATTCGAATTCTTCAAGAAGTATGCCCTAAGGCTTTTCAATTCAATTTAACACTTTCATTCATCATATAATCATATCAACACATCATGCAACAACTCTCCACACAATCCTCACACAATGCAACTTCACCATTTCATGATCCTCAAATTTTTCTGTTATAAAATCACATTTTTCACCTAAAATTTTCATGGCATTTCTAGCTCCAACACATCATTCTAAGACATTATTATCTAATGCACATTTTCCATTTGAGCTCTCTAACATCACAAATCAACAAAATCCTATTTAGGGTTCATAAATCAAATCCACAAATTAAGCCATTCAAATGGTGAAGAAGCTTACCCAAATTCAAGGCATAAGGCTCCACCACATCATACCAAACCATTGGAGCTCCAAACAACTCCATGAACACAAATCTACAACACTTGGCCGCGGGTTTGGGGAGTGTTTTTCTCAAAATATGGTGGGTTTCATGGTTTAATACTACTACCAATGGCTTTACAAGGTGGTTTGCATCAAGTTTCAAGCCAAAGATCACTTGATTTGGTTGAGAAATGAGCAAGTTACAAGAAAAGGAATTTTCCAAGCTTTTGGCCATGGAGGAGGAAAAAGGAGAGAGAAAGTGAGGGAAAAAGGGTGAGTTTAACTCACTTATGCCATCGGCGGGTCCCACACGCATTTTAACTTTGATCAATCACCTAATTCTGATCACAAATTCACAGTCTACATATTTTTCTGGTTCATGACATATTTTCATTTCCTCAAAACACTCATAAAAATTTCACTCTTATCGGTACCATTATACCGCAGTATTATTACACCGGGAAAATCACTATTCATCAAAATTTTCAGAACTTGCCTATTCACTCAATTTTTCGTCCTGATTCCATATCCGGCATTATTTTTGTCATTTGAGATCCCCAACTCCATTGTTCATGCCTCGGTTTACGTTTTTGGCAAATTACCATTTTGCCCTTGGTACACTTTTTGACCCCAATTTCGGGATTTTCACTAATCCTTCCCTTTTAACCCACATTTTATCAAATAAATTCACATTTGAATTTACGAGGTGTTATATTCACCCCACCTTTTAGGAATTTTGTCCGCAAAATTGAATATACACATATGCTAACTCAGGATACAGCCGGAGAATCTCAGTCTCCCGTCCCCAAGTAGCTTCATCAGGTGTGCAGGCTTCTCACTGAATGTTTACATTTCAATCTTTTGGCTTTTCAGCCTCTTTTCACAATGGCCTTGCATTTCAAAGGCCCAATGGGAGACCTCAAGTCCTCCCCAGTTTCAATATCATCCGGTGACTCCACATGTGAACAGCCGGAGCGCACATCGCAGTTGCGCACTTTCTCTGCTTTACAAAGCCAATTGCTTTTCACAAGTCAGGCTACCTAACATATATAGCCCATAATTTCTCTTGGCGGGTTCTCCTGCCTAGTTAACTTATCAACAACTATACCCATAGGGTCATACCACGTTCTGTTCAATCTGTGCCACACAGGCAACTATTATTTTCTGACACATTACAGCCACAATTATCCTTTTCTATTTTTTATTTCTACGGAGTATGTACTCTCGTCATCAATTTTCCACATTTCTTATTCCACATTAAACACTTATGGAATCTCACAGCCCCTCAGTGCAATTCATCGAGTAGCCACCTAGTTCACGCTCAATATACTTTTATTTTCTGAGGGAAAATCCCCATTTTTGGCATTTAGCCACAACTCGTATATACCCATTTTTCTTTTCTCATGTTCTTAACCTACAACGTGCAATTTCACCTCTGCACTTTATCTTAAAACAAGCACCATCTCTGTGCCAACTATCGAATCTAGCTTTACCGGTTTACCAACTTTCACCAAAAACTTTGGCGAATCACTTTCTCAAGACATTTAACTGCCACCTATTGGGCCATACATTACACTTTATACATTACATCGGCCATTTCAAAGCCTTCAACCACGAACCCACTCATGAATTTCCATATACTAGATCATACTTACAATTTCAACTAATCATCTCAAAACTTGACACATAGTTCATCATCGATTTCTCACATTAGAGGCAACATGCCTAAGATTTCCACTAACAATTTTCTTTAATTACCGTTCCATACTCATGTTATCAATTCCACATGTGTTTCATTCCATACACATCACCTTCATCATCATTTCATTCAACCGGTACGTATCATCCTATGGTACCATATCATACCTCTCTCATACCTATCCCATCATATAGGGATTTTCAAAGCCTATTTATCACGCCATATGGAACTAATTCCATCACTGTCATTACTTTCATAATTCACTATCGGCAGGTATACAAGTCTCTCGGACTATTCAAAGTACTACTAGTGTAACGCCCTCCCTTGTATGCATCCAAGAGAGTCGTTTGCTAAGCGGAATTAGAGTCGTTACGTCACATAAGCTAACAAAGATCCTTATGCTATAAATTCAAACCCGAAAAGCGTTTCTACAATTCTCATCACCTCTGTTAGGACGATAAAAAATGTTTCAAGTGATTTAGAAAGAGCACGTTGAGGGCTTCGCGTGCATATAAAATAATAGTAAATCGGAGTTCGTTTGCTCATAAAAACACCACCCGTAAGGTGCACTGTAAAAATTTCAGCACTTAAATTCTTTTCACAAACGTTTTCCAAAACAGCCGCTGTTCATAACAATTCAAGGTAAAATAGAGATGATAGAGTCTACAGTCATCCATAAGTACCAAAATATTAAGCATTACAGTCATCCAATCAATCAAACAGCAACAGTACAAGTCCATTCAGCAGCAAGCAACAGCAAACATTATCCTTCAAATGCTTTTACGTCCTCCTGCCATTTTGGAAAATAGCAGCCCCGAAGGGGTAAGAAAAATCCCAGTAGTGTGGCAACAAAACCAGTAATATAACAGTATTAACTAGGCACAAAATCATAAACAGTCACTTCAACATATCCTTGTTCCTTTTCCTTTTTCCTTTTCATCATATTCATATATATAGCGCATATAACGCCTTTCCTTTTCATCATATCATACATATTGCGTATATAACGCCTTTCCTTTGCGCTTTTAGCACCGTCGTGCGCGCACTTCACAGTAGAATCAAATATACCCTTGGCACCTGAGCTCCATGTGGATTCCAACTGTGGGCCTATGCGGACTGATGCCAAGTGTCCCATACCCCGGTACCTTGGGGATGCCTATATGATGCTTGCTCAAACACATGGTCCTGTACATAACTATAACACCTCAAGTATTTAAATGTTTATTTTAATGATATATTGAGAAATGAAAGTTGATGGATTAGTGAAAATCCAAGTATTATGGCCAAAAGGGGCAAAAAGGGCAAAATTGTAATTTGCCAACCGTGTGTTAGGAGGCTTAAATATTGAGTTAGAGATTTCAAATGACAAAAGTAATGCTGGAAATGGAATCAGGGCGAAAAATTGAGTAAATAGGCAAATTTGGGAAAAATCGATGAATAGTGATTTTTAAGTGTTAAAATACTGAGTTGTGAGTGTACCAATAGGTGTGAAATTTTTATCATTATTTTGGAGAAATAAAAATATGTCATGGACTGGAAAAATATTTAGATTAAGGATTTGTGATCGGAATTTTTATCGGAGTTAAAGTTAGATCGCGTGTGGGACCCGTGTGACCGAAGTCACTTGGCCCCACCTCCTTTTCTTCCTTCTTTTCCTTCTTTCTTTCCCCATTCCCGTGCGCAGCCTCTGTGAGAAAAGAAAGGGCCATTTTCACCATTTCTCCATTTTCTTCCCATTTCTTCGTTTCTCCACCGAATCGCTTGATTTTGGTGTTGAAATCTATCGTAAACAACCTTCCAAAGCCATTGGTAGCACTTAGAAGCCTTGAATCCATCTCTTTGGCCGCGTTTTGAGCAAGAACAGATCCGACCCATTGGAGATTTTTGAGATTTCTTGGAGTTTTGAGTTTCAAATGGTTTAGTGAAGCCTTGGTGGTGATCATACTACCCATTGTAAGTATATTTGTGGTCTTTTGATAGTTGATTTCTTAGATCTATGAATATGTGTTCAAAGCTTTGATTTTAGATGTGTGATGATAGAGAGCCCAAATGGAAAAATGCTATTAGATGAAAAGGCCTTAGAATCATGTTTGTAAGCTAGAAATGCTATGTTAAATTTTGGTGAAAAATCTAGGTTTTTAACTTAGAGAATTTTGAGGAATTTTGATGAAAAATGAGTTTTTGTGTAATTGGGATTTGATGATTGTTGTAGGGTGCCTCACACGGTTGGATTTGAGAAAAGTTGATTTGGAGCATACGTTTGGAACGGTGTTGCTCGTGTTAAGGTAAACTCTTGGAACTTGGGTTTAATCCCTAGTGAGCTCCACCACACCTAGAGGAAGGTTGTGGTTGGATTATGTAGTGATGACATGATGTGTTTGTGTGCTTGTATGCATATTGCTTGTATTGTGTGAAAATTGTGTGGTCACTGATCAGTTGACAAGTGGAGTTTGGTCATCCGCTGGATTCATCCTTGTGAGAATGCCAGTCGGGTATTGCCGTGGAGTCGACTCTGGGAGCGGCGCCAGGATGATCCAAACGTGGGACGTCCGCCGGATAGGGCTCATGAGGAGTTCCGGTTGGGTATTGCCATGGAGTCTTCTCAACCATGGGAGAGGCGCCAGGACTGTCTCGGGAGTTATATGATGGAGTCCTTGAACACGAATCCATGAGTGGATGTTCTTGGGTGTCTCCAGGAGGATGGTGATATTGTTTTACTTGCATGCCATATTATGTCATTTTGATACATTTTAGTGAGCCATGGAGTGGAGAGAGCCTCTAGCTCCATTGGTTTACTGAGATATATCCGTATATCTCACCCCGTGTTTGGGGGACCACATTTCAGGTCACTATGAGCCGGGAGGAGCTTCGGGCAAGAAGCCCGTATAGTGGACGTTGGATTGGCATGCGGTGCATTGGATTGCATGGCTTTTTGGAGGAGTTTATGGAGTGCACATAGCATACCATTAGTATTTTGAGACTTAGGTCATGAACATATTGCATGATGTCATTTTCCATGCTTTTGTTAGTGTTCATGGTCATATGCTAAGTCTTGTTATGTTTTATTATTCATGGCTTGGATAACTGTATATTTTGAGTGAGCATGGGACTTGTCCATTGCCACATTCATAGCCTTGAAGTCTTGATGTGTAAATGTTGTAAAAATGGTCCATATTTGCATGTAAATGGCCATTATTTTGAGAATGATGTAAATGATGTTAAACTTAAGGAAAATGCATGATGGAAGGGCCTAGAGCCAACATTAGGACATGATTATGTGTTATGTGGAGTACCAAGGGGTTAGGGATGGATTACACACTCTTTTTGGGGCTCAAAACTGCTGTAATCTGTCATTTTGCTGCATAGTAATCGATTACCCAAGCATGGTAATCGATTACCATGCAACAGGGGACGAAAAATTAGCTACTGTCTGCACTGGTAATCGATTACTGGCCTTTGGTAATCGATTACCATGTGAGGTAATCGATTACCCAAAGTTGGTAATCGATTACCAGATCAGAGGAATTGAAAAATTGGCTACTGCCTCATTTTTGACAGGTGGTAATCGATTACCACCCACTGGTAATCGATTACCACAGTGTAAATTTCGAAAATTCAGGTTTTTCTAGACTAAAAGAAAGGGGTATAACTTGATGGGTAGAACTCCAAATGATACGTGGTTTGAAACCACGCGTAGACAACGTAAAGGACTACAACTTGGTAAAAGATGAGAGTAAGATGGTGAGTTTAAATGACATGAATAAAAAGAATGATTTATGATGTTAGAAAGTGTATGATTCCGCAAATGGCATTTACAATTATAGTGTGGTTTTAATTGATTACGGAAAATGTATTTATGTAAAAGAAAAGGAATATGTTAAAAGAAAAATTTGCCCGTAATTTAATTAATCTAATCACTGTGATTGTAACTGCGCTTAATATCATAATCAATGTTAACAATACCGGTGTACAACGGGCTGTTACATTTTATGGTATCAGAGCAGTTTTGTTTAGGGAACTCTGATTGTTTGTGTATGTTGTATCTTGTGTGTCATAGCTATCTGTGAACTATTTATGATTAATGTATATGTGATTCCTCAGTGTGGGTCTGATCAACTCATTCCTTTGTGTTACATGTACAGATATCATGAGTAGGGCACGAGGTCGCCGTGGGGCACGTGGTGCAGGTCCTTTGCCACCGGATCCGGTCACTGCAGCACTGAATGCTCTGCAGGCGGAAACGGCTGCAAACAGAAATATGACTGAGAACCTGATGAAAGCAAATCAGGATATGATGCAGGCCTTTATGGCTGAGTTGAGGGCGGATAGAGGTCGTCCTAGGAGGGAAGATACACCTCCACATACGGCTACGGTGACTCCTACACCGACGCCATCTGTTACTCCTCAACAGGGGGAGAGTGGGGCTAGTCACCACACTGGTGAGGCTAGTCATCATACTACTACGGATCCTAGCTATGTTCCTGATCCGTCATCTGTTGCCCAATCTACTGGGGCTGCTGGGCAGGTGCTTGATAATGCTGACGATGAGCGTAGGCTCATATCTTTTAGGAAACATAAGCCACCCGCATTTCTGGGGTCAAGGGACCCAAAGGAGGTCACTGCTTGGTTGAGGGGTATGGACAAGATTTTTCAGGTTATGAGATGCCAAGATCCGCAGAAGTTGTTATATTCTGTTTATATGCTGGAGGGTGATGCCCAAGAGTGGTGGGACAATGTGTCTCGCCCGTTTGTTATTCAGGGAGAGGTCCTTACTTGGACTATGTTTGAAGGATTATTTCATGAAGAATATTTTCCCCGCGATGTTCGGGAGGCAAAGCAAGGTGAATTTGATAATCTGGTACAGGGAGTGATGACTGTTGATGCCTATGTGGCGAAATTTAATGAGCTTGTGAAGTTTGCTAATTATGGAGGTACTCTACCTACTCCGGAATTCTTGTCAGCTAAATTTCAAAGAGGGCTGAGTGAGAAGATTGCTAAGAGGATGTCTAATACCGCGGTGAGAAACTTTGCTGATCTGGTGACCCAATGTAAAAGGGTCGAGACTGTTTATGGGAGGTATCCGAAATCTGATTCGGCAAAAGAGCAAGATGTTAAGAGGACACCTGGTCCTTCTGGTAATACTAACAGAGGAGGTTTCAATAATAACAATAGAGGTAGGGGGTTGCATGTAAGGCAGCCTCCTGGTCAGTTCAAGAGGGGTGGAAATACTGGTGGTGGTGGTGCTTCGAACAGATATTTTACCCCACAATGTGGGAAGTGTGGGAAATACCACAGAGGTGTATGTGGTGCTGGTACGTCGAATTGTTTTAGATGTGGTCAGAGTGGCCACTTTGCTAGAAATTGTACATCTTCTTCGGGGCAGGCTGCGAATCTGCAGGCCTTGCCGCCAGCTACTACTACTACTGCTGCTCCTATTGCTGTTGTTCCTACTGTGGGACGAGTTTATACTACTAATGCGCAACGTACTGAAAAGGCTCCGAATTTGGTTAAAGGTATAATTTTTCTATCTAATGTTGATTTATCTGTGTTGTTTGATTCGGGAGCAACACATTCATTTGTGGCGGACTATGTGGCTAAGGCGTTGGACTTAAAGGTAACACGGATGGTTCCTCCGATGCGTATTACTACTGCTACAGGCGAGGTTAGTGAGTCGTCTTGGATTTGTGAAGATGTAAAGTTCACTTATTTAGGCAGGGGTTACACCATTGATTTAATTATCTTACCCCTGGCCTCTGTCAATTTGATTTTGGGGATGGATTGGTTGTCTCGGAACTGCGCAATGATTGATTGCTGCGGGAAGAGGTTGTTGCTATCTCACGAGAGGCCGTCTGTTTGTCCGTCTTTGTATTTGTCTGTCAGTCAAACTGTGAAAGCCTTGAAGGCTGGAGATTTGGGTTATGTCTTGTTGGGCGGATTGGTGGGTGATAAAAAGGAAGAGATTTCTGCTATTCCAGTTGTTAATGAGTTTGAGGATGTATTTCCGGATGAGATACCGGAATTCCCACCTGAGAGAGAGATTGAATTCTCGATTGATTTATTGCCTGGTGTGGGGCCGATCTCCTTGGCTCCATATCGGATGTCGCCACTTGAGTTGGCTGAGTTGAAGAAACATATTGAAGAATTGTCTGCGAAGAATTTTATTAGGCCGAGTGTGTCTCCGTGGGGAGCACCGGTGATATTTGTAAAGAAAAAGGATGGTAGCATGAGATTGTGCACTGACTACCGACAGCTGAATAAAGTGACTATTAAGAACCGGTACCCATTACCGCGTATTGATGATTTATTAGATCAGTTGAGGGGTGCCTGTGTATTTTCAAAGATTGATCTCCGGTCCGGATATCACCAGATTCGGATTAAACCGGAGGATGTACCTAAAACAGCTTTCCGATCCAGATATGGACATTTTGAATATCAAGTGATTCCTTTTGGGCTTACTAATGCCCCGGCGGTGTTCATGGACTATATGAACCGCATTTTTAAACCGTATTTGGACCAGTTTGTAATTGTGTTCATTGATGACATTTTGATCTATTCTAAGAGTAAAGAGGAGCACATGGACCATTTGAGGACTGTGTTGCAGGTGTTGAAAGACAAGAAACTGTATGCTAAACCGTCTAAGTGTGAATTCTGGTTGTCTGAGGTGCAATTTTTGGGTCATGTTATTTCTGCAAGTGGTGTTGCAGTGGATCCAAGCAAGATTGAAGCGGTGAGTGACTGGGAACGACCTAAGACTGTGACTGAAATTAGAAGTTTTCTGGGGCTTGCTGGCTATTATCGCCGATTTATACAGGGATTTTCTGCAATGGTTCTACCGTTGACTCGATTGACACGAAAGGATACTCCTTTTGTGTGGACCCAGGAATGTGAGGACTGTTTTCTGCTACTTAAAGAGAAATTGACTACTGCTCCGGTGTTGACTTTACCTGATCCGGAGGGTGAGTTTGTATTATATTGTGATGCTTCTAAGAAAGGTTTAGGGAGCGTGCTGATGCAGGAAGGAAAAGTGATTGCATATGCGTCTAGGCAGTTGAGGCCACATGAAGAAAATTATCCGACGCATGACTTAGAATTGGCTGCTATTGTGTTTGCCTTGAAAATTTGGAGGCATTTTCTGTATGGGATGAAATTTGCTGTGTTCAGCGACCATAAAAGCTTGAAATATTTATTTGATCAGAAGGAGCTGAATATGAGGCAGCGTAGATGGGTTGAATTTTTAAAAGATTATGACTTTGAGCTGAAATACCACCCGGGAAAGGCTAATGTTGTGGCAGATGCATTGAGTAGGAAGTCTGTTAACTTATCTCATATGATGATGTGGGATAATGAAGTGATTGAGCAATTCCGTGATATGAAAATAACGGATTTCTTTGCAGGAAGAATGTGTGATATGGAGTTGACTCGGATTGAAAACGAGCTGCACGAGAAGATTAAAGAGACTCAGATTCGCAATGAAAGTATAAAGTATTTGAAAGGCCAGAGTGGCATATCTGTTAATGAACAGGGACTATTGTTATATCAGGGCAGGATTGTTGTGCCCAAGGAACTTGCAGAGGAAGTTATGACTGAGGCCCATAAGGGTCAATATGCTATCCACCCAGGTGCCACAAAGATGTACCAAGATTTGAAAGTTAAGTTCTGGTGGCCTGGTATGAAAAGGGATGTTGCCGAGTACGTATCTAAGTGCTTGGTGTGCCAAAAAGTGAAAATAGAGCATCAGAAACCTGCTGGATTACTTCAGCCGCTGGATATACCTGAATGGAAATGGGAAAGTATTTCAATGGATTTTGTTGTGGGATTGCCGCGAACTCAAGCTGGTTATGATTCGATTTGGGTTATTGTGGACCGACTTACGAAGTCTGCACATTTTCTACCAGTACGAGTAGATTACACCACAGAGAAGTTGGCTACACTGTATGTGAAGGAGATTGTTAGACTCCATGGGATACCGATTAGCATTGTTAGTGATCGGGACCCGAAGTTTACTTCACGATTTTGGGGAGCTTTGCAGCAGGCTTTTGGCACTCAGCTTCGACTGAGCACTGCTTATCACCCGCAGACTGATGGTCAGACTGAGAGGACCATACAGACACTTGAGGATATGCTGAGAGCATGCACACTGGAACAGGGTAATGCTTGGGATAAGTACTTACCACTGGTGGAATTTTCTTATAATAACAGTTTTCATTCCAGTCTGGGTATGGCACCATACGAGGTTTTGTATGGCAGGAGGTGTCGTACGCCCACTTGTTGGACTGAGGTAGGCGATAAAGAAAGATTTGGTCCGGATTTTGTGCAGGAAACAACAGTGCAAATTGAAATGATCAGAGAAAAATTGAAACAGGCACAGAATCGGCAGAAAAGCTACTATGACAATAAGCATAGACCGCTGGAATTTGAGGAAGGTGACCATGTATTTGTACGTTTGTCGCCGGTCACAGGTGTTGGCCGTGCGTTGGGTGTGAGGAAGCTGAGTCCACGGTTCATTGGGCCATATCAGATTATGAAAAGAGTAGGATTGGTGGCCTATCAGCTTGCCTTACCCCCGCAGTTGTCTAATTTACATGATGTTTTTCATGTGTCGCAGTTGCGACGTTATGTTCCGGATGAATCACATGTGGTGATGCCGGATAATATTGAAATCAGGGAGAACTTGAAGACTCCCATTGGTCCTATTGCAGTTTTGGATCGCAGTGAAAAGCGATTGAGAAGTAAAGTGATTCCCATGCTGAAGATTCAGTGGGAAGGCCGCACACCTGAGGAGGCTACTTGGGAGCGGGAGGACGAGATTCTCCGGCTGTATCCTGAGTTAGTGAGCAGGTATGATTTAATTTTGCGGACAAAATTTCAAAAAGGTGGGGTGAATATAACACCTCAAGTATTTAAATGTTTATTTTAATGATATATTGAGAAATGAAAGTTGATGGATTAGTGAAAATCCAAGTATTATGGCCAAAAGGGGCAAAAAGGGCAAAATTGTAATTTGCCAACCGTGTGTTAGGAGGCTTAAATATTGAGTTAGAGATTTCAAATGACAAAAGTAATGCTGGAAATGGAATCAGGGCGAAAAATTGAGTGAATAGGCAAATTTGGGAAAAATCGATGAATAGTGATTTTAAGTGTTAAAATACTGAGTTGTGAGTGTACCAATAGGTGTGAAATTTTTATCATTATTTTGGAGAAATAAAAATATGTCATGGACTGGAAAAATATTTAGATTAAGGATTTGTGATCGGAATTTTTATCGGAGTTAAAGTTAGATCGCGTGTGGGACCCGTGTGACCGAAGTCACTTGGCCCCACCTCCCTTTTCTTCTTCTTTTCCTTCTTTCTTTCCCTCATTCCCGTGCGCACCTTCTGTGAAAAAAGAGACCATTTTCACCATTTCTTCACATTTTCTTCCCATTTCTTCGTTTCTCCACCGAATCGCTTGATTTTGGTGTTGAAATCTATCGTAAACAACCTTCCAAAGCCATTGGTAGCACTTAGAAGCCTTGAATCCATCTCTTTGGCCGCGTTTTGAGCAAGAACAGATCCGACCCATTGGAGATTTTTGAGATTTCTTGGAGTTTTGAGTTTCAAATGGTTTAGTGAAGCCTTGGTGGTGATCATACTACTCATTGTAAGTATATTTGTGGTCTTTTGATAGTTGATTTCTTAGATCTATGAATATGTGTTCAAAGCTTTGATTTTAGATGTGTGATGATAGAGAGCCCAAATGGAAAAATGCTATTAGATGAAAAGGCCTTAGAATCATGTTTGTAAGCTAGAAATGCTATGTTAAATTTTGGTGAAAAATCTAGGTTTTTAACTTAGAGAATTTTGAGGAATTTTGATGAAAAATGAGTTTTTGTGTAATTGGGATTTGATGATTGTTGTAGGGTGCCTCACACGGTTGGATTTGAGAAAAGTTGATTTGGAGCATACGTTTGGAACGGTGTTGCTCGTGTTAAGGTAAACTCTTGGAACTTGGGTTTAATCCCTAGTGAGCTCCACCACACCTAGAGGAAGGTTGTGGTTGGATTATGTAGTGATGACATGATGTGTTTGTGTGCTTGTATGCATATTGCTTGTATTGTGTGAAAGTTGTGTGGTCACTGATCAGTTGACAAGTGGAGTTTGGTCATCCGCTGGATTCATCCTTGTGAGAATGCCAGTCGGGTATTGCCGTGGAGTCGACTCTGGGAGCGGCGCCAGGATGATCCAAACGTGGGACGTCCGCCGGATAGGGCTCATGAGGAGTTCCGGTTGGGTATTGCCATGGAGTCTTCTCAACCATGGGAGAGGCGCCAGGACTGTCTCGGGAGTTATATGATGGAGTCCTTGAACACGAATCCATGAGTGGATGTTCTTGGGTGTCTCCAGGAGGATGGTGATATTGTTTTACTTGCATGCCATATTATGTCATTTTGATACATTTTAGTGAGCCATGGAGTGGAGAGAGCCTCTAGCTCCATTGGTTTACTGAGATATATCCGTATATCTCACCCCGTGTTTGGGGGACCACATTTCAGGTCACTATGAGCCGGGAGGAGCTTCGGGCAAGAAGCCCGTATAGTGGATGTTGGATTGGCATGCGGTGCATTTGGATTGCATGGCTTTTTGGAGGAGTTTATGGAGTGCACATAGCATACCATTAGTATTTTGAGACTTAGGTCATGAACATATTGCATGATGTCATTTTCCATGCTTTTGTTAGTGTTCATGGTCATATGCTAAGTCTTGTTATGTTTTATTATTCATGGCTGGATAACTGTATATTTTGAGTGAGCATGGGACTTGTCCATTGCCACATTCATAGCCTTGAAGTCTTGATGTGTAATGTTGTAAAAATGGTCCATATGTACATGTAAATGGCCATTATTTGAGAATGATGTAAATGATGTTAAACTTAAGGAAAATGCATGATGGAAGGGCCTAGAGCCAACATTAGGACATGATTATGTGTTATGTGGAGTACCAAGGGGTTAGGGATGGATTACACACCCTTTTTGGGGCTCAAAACTGCTGTAATCTGTCATTTTGCTGCATAGTAATCGATTACCCAAGCATGGTAATCGATTACCATGCAACAGGGGACGAAAAATTAGCTACTGTCTGCACTGGTAATCGATTACTGGCCTTTGGTAATCGATTACCATGTGAGGTAATCGATTACCCAAAGTTGGTAATCGATTACCCGAACAGAGGAATTGAAAAATTGGCTACTGCCTCATTTTTTTGACAGGTGGTAATCGATTACCACCCACTGGTAATCGATTACCACAGTGTAAATTTCGAAAATTCAGGTTTTTCTAGACTAAAAGAAAGGGGTATAACTTGATGGGTAGAACTCCAAATGATACGTGGTTTGAAACCACGCGTAGACAACGTAAAGGACTACAACTTGGTAAAAGATGAGAGTAAGATGGTAAGTTTAAATGAAATGAATAAAAAGAATGATTTATGATGTTAGAAAGTGTATGATTCCGCAAATGGCATTTACAATTATAGTGTGGTTTTAATTGATTACGGAAAATGTATTTATCAAAAACAAAGTGAGTATGTTAAAAGAAAAAAAATTGCCCGTAATTTAATTAATCTAATCACTGTGATTGTAACTGCGCTTAATATCATAATCAATGTTAACAATACCGGTGTACAACAGGCTGTTACAATAACTATTCTAAAACAAGGCCTATATGATCTTGATACATGCATGTCATGCTATGCTTTCACACACAAAGCGTAAAAATGCGGTATGATGTAAGGTGCATGCTTATATACTTTTCATATAGCCATCACGGCACATATACTTTTCATATGCGTTATGCTGCCACATAACGTCTTTACCTCATAATCATATAGCCATCACGGCACATTTTTGGCAGTTTCCTTTCATCATAAGGAACATAATACTTTTACGGAATATGGAGCATCATGTCACAATTTTATACCAGTAGTCAATAGTCACATTAGGTAATATCGCCTGACACTTACCTTGTGTGCCTTAAACAATACCAAACAGCAGCGAAGTATCTCACTTCTTAAGCGCACCTAAATCAATTACAACCAATCATTTACAGCGGCGATTTACAGCAGAAACAGTGAGCATACAGCAGCGTTTTACAGTGGAAAAACAGTGAGCATATAGCAGTGTTTTACAGCAGAAAACAGTGACGTTTGTTCTTAAAACAGTGAGCAGAAAACAGTGGGTTGTTCTTTAAAAACAGTGGGCAGAAACAGTGACGTTTTACTTAAAAACAGTGGACAGAAACAGTAAACAGTGATAAACAGTGATGTTTTACTTAAAAACAGTGGACAGAAACAGTGACGTTTTACAGCAGAAAAACAGCAGCACCTTACAGCAGAACAGTGAACGTTTTAAAACAGAAACAGTGACATCTTGGACCTCAAAACAGTGGTAGAACAGTGGCATTAGACAGTGGCATTTGAACATCAAAACAGTGGCATAAGTAGTGTTATTTGTGCATCAAAACAGTGGCATGAATGGTACATTTGAACATCCAAAACAGTGACATTAGTGGTGATATTTGAACATTGAAACAGTGGCATAATTGGTGGTTTTTGAGCATTAAAACAGTGGCATAAATCATGATTTTTGGACATTAAAACAGTGAGCATACATAGTGGGGTTTGAACATCAATAGGGTGGTTATTTTATGCAGAAACAGTGGCTCCTTATGTACTAAAACAGTGAGTACTTTTGGTGCAAAACAGTGACATGTATGGCATTAAAATAGTGAGCATTTTATGCAGAAACAGTGGCATGTGATGCACTAAAACAGTGAGCATTTTATACAAGATAGTGGCATCAAAATGGTGAGCTTGTTCAACCGAAACAGTGGCATATGCATCCTCAAAACAGTGGCACATTCACACATAAACAGTGGCATATATCATAAGCATAACCATGGGACTTTCATGCATACAAATCTTCATAAAATAGCTCCATCCTTATTCCTTTACCATACTCATTCAAGAATCCACACAAATAGAACCAAGTAGACATCTCATGCACACATAGTTTCACACAATGTAAAAGGTCTAAGTTCTAGGCTTACCTCTTGTAGCACACACTTCTTGCTCACACACCACACCTTTCTAGTTCTACCAACAACAAGTCCACACTTCCTAGGAGATGATCTATGCGCATAAATGGTGAGGAGGACACCTTTGGACAGCTTCCAAGAGTGAGTGCCAAGGCTGAACAGTGAGGGGAAAAAGAGAAGAAACTCACACTTCACTTGTGTAAAGGCCACGGTTGGATGGTGAGGGAAGAAGGGAGTTGGCTTGGTCTTTCTTTCTCCTATGGTTCTTGTAATGTTCAGCTAGAGTGTGAGGGAGAGGGGAAGGAACTTGGCTGAATGTAAAATGAGGACAGCCCCCTCTCTTGTGCGCATACTTAAAGAAAAGTGAGAGGAGGTTGCAATGATTAAACATCATGAAAATTCTGGTTTCTTGCAAGAGTGGGACTGCACATATGGTTTGAACAAGCAAGGGTTTGCTTCTAGGTTACTCTATGCACATGCAAGGAGTGAAAAAGGGGAAGGTTCAGATCTGAATATTGTCTTACCAAGTCAGAATTTTTCACACAATTGACAAAACCATGCGCACAAGGTGGAGTGGAGGGAGGTGTCATCATGAGCACATGTAAGAGGGTTCACTAAGTCAACAAGCAAGACAGCTTTGTGGCAGCCAAAAAATCTGATTTGGAGCTGCCCTTGTGCGCATGTGATGAGGGAGATGCAGCCCAAAATCCTTCTTTGGTTGCATGTGGAGGCAAGGGACAGATTTGGCTCATGATGGACTGCCAAAAGCATGCAGAAATCTGCACATTTCAGCCTCATGATGGAAGGTGTAAGGTGGTTCTCCAAGTCAACAAGCAAGACAGATTTGTGTCATAGAAAAAAATCTGATGTAGGTCCTCTTCTTGTGCGCCTATGGTGAGCTGTATGCAGCCCAAAATCATGCTAAATAGTACATGTGTCTTCCATGCAATGAAGTTGAATTCAAATGGTACACAAGCTAAGGTGATGTGGCGGTTTGGCAGATTTTCTAAGCATTATCTATCCTTTTATGCGCATGAAATGAGTGGAAAAAGCTAACTCTTGCCATGTGAAAGTTCCTTGGTACACAAACAACCTTGTTGGACAAGGCTTAGGGAAGATAAGTGTGGACACAACCTTGGGCTGAACATGATTGACCCAAAAGCCTCCTTGGGCCAACGGCCACACACACAAAGAACCCAATCACACAAGTCCAATAGTGACAAGTCCACACACACTAGCCCACTTCCAAAGTCCAACAAACACAAAAGCCTTCTAACACACACTCAAATTACTCTTATGATTTTAATAAAAATTCACATGCCTACATATGTATTCTCCTATGATTTAATTTAAATACTTACCTTAGTCTCATCCAAAGATAAAGATCAACAATTCGCAAGTCACCACTCATAAGCCAAAAATCCGAATTCTACACATGTATCTATATCATCATACACTTATGTATTTTACTAATTATGTGGGATGTTACACTCTCCCCACCAAATAGGAATTTTGTCCGCAAAATAAACTTACTTAAGAGCTAAACAGTTCTGGATAGCGTTTCTGAATATCGTCCTCGCGCTCCCAAGTGGCTTCAGCTGCCGATCTGTTGTTCCATAATACTTTCACCAAAGGAATCTCTTTAGAACGGAGTCGCTTGACGGATCTTTCAAGAATTTGGAACGGTTGCACTTGGTACGTCAGATTTTCCTTTAGTTCCACTTCTTATGGCTGTAACACGTGAGATGGATCGGAGAGATACCTCCGTAGCTGCGACACATGAAATACATTGTGAATTCCTGACAGATTGGGTGGTAAAGCCAACCGGTATGCAGACTCTCCAATCCGGTCCATAATCAGATACGGTCCTAAGTACCGTGGACTTAACTTCTTTACTCCCATTCTCCTTCCGAGTCCCGATGTAGGTGTGATTCTCAAAAATACATGATCTCCAACTTCGAAAGATAGGGGCTTATGACGCTTGTCGTAATAACTCTTCTGTCTGGCCTGAGCCCGCTGCATATTTTCTCGAATCTTCTTTACTTGTTCGGATGTTTCTTGAATTAGATCTGGTCCTAACATACTTCGCTCACCTACTTCAGTCCAACATAAAGGGGATCTGCATTTTCTCCCATACCAAGCTTCGTACGGTGCCATCTGAATACTGGAGTGGTAGCTATTGTTGTAAGCGAATTCAATCAAAGAAAGATAATTATCCCAGCTGCCTCCTAACTCCAAAACACATGCTCGCAACATGTCCTCTAATGCTTGAATGGTGCGTTCCATCTGTCCATCGGTCTGCGGATGATAAGCAGTACTCAACCTCAAGTGGGTCCCTAATGCTCTTTGAAAAGATTCCCAGAACTTAGATGTAAACTTGGGATCACGATCACTGACAATACTAGTAGGAACTCCGTGCAGCTTCACAATCTCCTGCAGATAAATTCTGGCAAGCCTCTCTGTATTGTACGTGGTTCTAACACGCAAGAAATGAGCTGACTTCGTTAAACGATCAACAATCACCCAGATAGAATCATATCCTTCTCGCGTCCGAGGAAGTCCAACTACAAAATCCATCGCGATACTGTCCCACTTCCATTCGGGAATCTCCAAAGGTTGAAGGAGTCCCGAAGGTTTCTGATGTTCGTACTTCACCTTCTGACAAGTTAAGCATCGAGATACATACTCAGCAATATCACGCTTCATACCCTGCCACCAAAACGAGGTCTTCAAATCATGGTACATCTTCGTGGATCCAGGATGAACTGCATACTTACCTTTATGAGCTTCCTGCAAAACTTCTTGTTTCAACTCTTCGTTCGGTACTACTAACCGGCCTTGGAATCTCCAAGTATCATTCTCATCCTTTACTACATCTTGGTTGCCAACCAAATCACGGACTAACTCTTCATCTTTCTGAGCCTCCTTAATTCTACTGATCAATTCATTCTCCACCTTTATATTTCCCAATCCTATGCTATGCCCTCTCTCTTCTACAGATAAATTCAAATCTCGAAAGGCCTCATACAATTTCAATTCTTCTATCATCAGAGTTGCAGTGTGCAGTGTCTTCCTACTCAGGGCGTCAGCTACCACATTTGCCTTTCCTGGGTGGTATTTAAGTTCAAAATCATAGTCCTTCAGAAATTCCATCCACCGACGTTGCCGCATATTCAGCTCCTTCTGGTCGAACAAGTACTTCAGACTCTTATTGTAACATCCCGCATAATTAGTAATATACTTAAGTACTATATGTTATAGGTACATGTGTAGAATTCGGATTTATGGTGTAGGTTTGATGGCTTGCGAATTGTTTGATCTTTACCCTTGGATGAGACTAAGGTAAGTAATTAAATTAAATCATAGGAGGATACATGTGTAGACATGTGAATTTAATCATATGAGTAATGTGAGTGTGTGTTAGAAGGCCTTAGTGTTTATTGGTCTTTGGAAGTGGGCTAGTGTGTGTGGACTTGCCACCCTTAGATTTGTCTTATTGGATCCATCAAGTTCAGCCCAAAGTTAAACCCACACATAATTCCCTAAGCCTTGTCCAACAAGGTTGTTTGTGTACCAAGGAACCTTCACTTGACTTGATGTATTCTCTCACTCATTCATGCGCACAAGAGGTGGAAAATACTTAGTAAAATCTGCCAATTTCCCTCTTGTTTGACCGCTACCTCACCTTGCTTATGCATCACTTGATTTCAATTTCATTGCATGGAAGACACATGTACCATTTAGCATGATATTAGGCTGCATTTTTCTTCATTTTGGCGCACATGGGGGGAGTCATAGATCAGATTTTTCTATGACACAAAACTGCCTAACTTGTTGACTTGGAGAACCACCTTACACCTTCCATCATGAGGCTGAATTGTGCAGATTTTTGCATGCTTTTGGCAGTCCATCATGAGCCAAATCTGCCCCTTGCTTCCACATGCAATCAAAGAAGATTTTTGGGGCTGCAACCTCTCTTCCCATGCGCACATGGACTGCATCTATGCAGATTTTGGGCTGCCACAAATGGCACCTCTTTCCACTCCTCCATGTGCGCAAGACTTGGTTGCTTGTGCAGAAATTTTTCTGACTTAGGACAGCTTTCAAATCTGAACATA
The DNA here is from genome assembly GCA_032173675.1 of Gastrolobium villosum. Lineage (NCBI taxonomy): Eukaryota > Viridiplantae > Streptophyta > Magnoliopsida > Fabales > Fabaceae > Gastrolobium > Gastrolobium villosum. Next base: position 50,491 of record JAVKPL010015116.1, on the reverse strand, counting down.
TCTCCCCTCACCTCCTTGCATGTGCATAGAGTAACTTAGAAGCAAACCCTTTGCTTGTTCAGCCCAAGTATGCAGTCCCACCCCTTCAAGAAACCAGATTTTTTACCATAATGACCATCATTGCAACCTCCCCTCCTCTCCCTTTATTTGTGCGCACAAGAGGCCTCCTTCACCTTGCACAAGTGCAGCCAAATTTCCTCCCTATCCTAGCCGAACCTACAAGCATTCTTGGAGCAAGAAAGACCAAGCCAACTCCCTCCTTCCCTCACCATCAAACCGTGGCCTAGACACAAGTGAAGTGTGAGTTTCTCCTCTTTTCCCTCTCACTGTCCAGCCTTGTTCCTCAACCTTGAAGCTGTCCTAGATTGTTTCTCCTCACCTTTTGCGCATAGATCATCATAGGAAGTGGGAACTTGTTGTGAAGTAGAGCTAGAAGGGTGTGGTGTGTGACCAAGAAGGGCGTGCTACAAGAGGTAAGCCTTGAACTTAGAACACTTTCATTGTGTAACCATGTGTGTGTGCTTGAATGTCTCCTTGATTATGTGTGGTTTTGGATTCAAGTATGAGCATGATAAGAGTAGAATGGTGGAGCTATTTCATGATGATTTGTATGCATGAGTTATAGAGTGAAAGCCTCATGGTTATGCTTAAGATATATGCCACTGTTTTTGTATGAATATGCCACTGTTTTGAGGAATATATATATGCCACTGTTTTGTATGCAAATGCCACTGTTTCCCTATGAATGTGCCACTGTTTTGAGGGTAAAATGCTCACTGTTTCGGTTCCTCAAGATCACCATTTTCATGCCACTGTTTCTGCACATATATGCCACTGTTTCTGCACATTATATGCCACTGTTTCTGCACATATATGCCACTGTTTCTGCACATATATGCCACTGTTTCTGCACATATATGCCACTGTTTCTGCACATTATATGCCACTGTTTCTGCACATATATGCCACTGTTTCTGCACATTATATGCCACTGTTTCTGCACATTTATGCCACTGTTTTGATGATCAACAACCACTAGTTATGCCACTGTTTTAATGTCCAAAAATCACCAAGTATACCACTGTTTCAATGTGCAAATATCACCACTAATGCCACTGTTTTTTAAGGTTCAAATGCCACTGTTATGTCACTGTTTTAAACGTTCAAATGCCACTGTTTGATGTCACTGTTTCTGCCACTGTTGATGTCCAAAGAGCCACTGTTTCTGTTTCAATATGGTCACTATTTCTGCTGTATGTTCACTGTTTTCTTGCTGTAAAACGTCATTGTTTCTGTCCACTGTTTTTAAGGAAAATACCACTGTTTTCTGCTCACTGTTTTAAAGAACAACTCACTCTTTCTGCTCACTGTTTTAAGCCCAAACGTCACTGTTTTCCACTGTAAAAACACTGCTGTATGCTCACTGTTTTCCACTGTAAAACACTGCTGTATGCTCACTGTTTTCCACTGTAAGACACTGCTGTATCCTCACTGTTTCTGCTGTAAATAGCCACTGTAAATGATTGGTTGTAATTGATTTAGGTGCGCTTAAGAAGTGAGATACTTCGCTGCTGTTTGGTAATATTTAAGGCACGCAAAGGTAAGTGTCAGGCGATATTGCCTAATGTGACTATTGACTACTGGTATAAAATTGTGACATGATGCTCCATATTCCGTAAAAATATTATGTTCCATTATGATGAAAGGAAACTGCCAAAAATGTGCCGTGATGGCTATATGATTATGAGGTAAAGACGTTATGTGGCAGCATAACGCATATGAAAAGTATATGTGCCGTGATGGCTATATGAAAGGTATATAAGCATGCACTTTACATCATACCGCATTTTTACTCTTTGTGTGTGAGAGCATAGCATGACATGCATGTATCAAGATCATATAGGCCTTGTTTTAGAATAGTTATGTACAGGACCATGTGTTTGAGCAAACATCATATAGGCATCCCCAAGGTACCGGGGTATGGGACACTTGGCATCAGTCCGCATAGGCCCACAGTTGGAATCCACATGGAGCTCAGGTGCCAAGGGATATTTGATTCCACTGTGAAGTGCGCGCACGACGGTGCTAAAAGCGCAAAGGAAAGGCGTTATATACGCAATATATGAATATGATGAAAAGAAAAAAAAAGAAAAGGAACAAGGATATGTTGAAGTGACTGTTTATGATTTTGTGCCTAGTTAATACTGTTATATTACTGGTTTTGTTGCCACACTACTGGGATTATTCTCACCCCTTCGGGGCTGCTATTTTTCCAAAATGGCAGGAGGACGTAAAAGCATTTGAAGGAGTGATGTTTTGCTGTTGATTGCTGATGCGTGGATTATCACTGTTGCTGTTTGTTTAATTGGATGACTGTAATGATTAATGTTTTGGTACTCTTGGATGACTGTAGTCTTTATCATCTCTATATTAGCTTGAACTTTTATGAACAGCGGCTATTTTGGAAAACCTTTGTGAAAAGAGTTTAAGTGCTGAAATTTTTACAGTGCACCTTACGGGTGGTGTTTTTATGAGCAAACGAACTCGAATTTACTATTATTTTATATGCACGCGAAGCCCCAAACGTGCTCTTTCTAAATCACTTGAAATATTTTTTTATCGTCCAAACAGAAGTTATAAGAACTATTGTAATGCCTTACGGATTTATTTACTGCTATGAGATTCTTTGCTAGCTCATGTGACGTTAACGACTCTAATTCCGCTTAGCAAACGACTCTCTTGGATGCATACAAGGGAGGGCGTTACACTTATGATCACTGAACACGTCAAACTGCGAACCATACAAGAGGTGCCTCCAGATTTTAAGTGCGAACACTATAGCTGCTAACTCCAAATCGTGCGTAGGATAATTTTCTTCGTGAGGCTTAAGTTGTCGAGATGCATAAGCTACCGCCATACGATCCTGCATCAACACGCATCCAAGTCATTTCAATGACGCATCGCAGTATACTTCGAACTTTCGGGTAGGATCCGGAATCGTGAGTACGGGAGCACTTGTCAACCTGCTCTTCAGTTCCATGAAACATTCTTCACAAGCTTCGGTCCACTCAAACGGCTTATCCTTACGAGTGAGACGGGTAAGAGGTTGCACTATCTGAGAGAAATTCTGGATAAACCTTCGATAATATCCAGCCAGACCTAAGAAACTTCTTACTTCGGTGACAGTCTTGGGTCGTTCCCAATTCATGACAGCTTCAACCTTACTGGGGTCCACCGCGATACCTTCTGATGAAATGACATGGCCCAGAACTGGACCTCTTTAAGCCAAAACTCGCACTTCGACCATTTCGCGTACAACTGCTTCTCTTTCAATATTTGCAAGACGATCCTCAAATGTTCCGCATGCAGCTCTTCATTACCCGAGTAAATCAGAATGTCGTCGATAAACACAATAACGAACTGATCAAGAAATGGGCGGAAGATGCGGTTCATGTAGTCCATGAATACCGCTGGGGCATTCGTAAGTCCGAATGGGATCACCTGATATTCGTAGTGCCCATAACGAGTCCTAAAAGCTGTTTTCGGAATATCCTCCGGTTTGACCCGGATCTGATGGTATCCCGATCGTAAATCTATCTTAGAAAAGACTCTGGCTCCTCTCAACTGGTCCATCAAATCGTCGATCCTCGGTAGCGGATACTTATTCTTCACCGTAACTTTGTTCAGCTGTCGGTAATCTACACACAGACGTAGACTTCCGTCCTTCTTCTTAATCAAGATGGCTGGAGCACCCCAGGGAGAGGTACTCGGTCTGATGAATTCCTTTGCCAAAAGTTCTTCTATCTGCTTCTTCAACTCGCGAAGTTCCAAAGGCGCCATACGATACGGAGCAATGGAGATTGGTCCAACTCCAGGAACGAGTTCGATAGAAAATTCTATTTCCCTATGAGGAGGCAATCGAGGTATTTCATCCGGGAATACCTCCTCGAATTCTCTAACTACAGGTACATTCTGAATTTGATTGTCAACCGAGGTCTTAGCCTCGATCGACAAAAGATACCCTGCTGCTCCCTTGCGGAGCTCTTTTCTAACTTGTAATAGAGAAAAGAGAGAGAAAGGTTGAAAATTACCATCTTTCGCATCCAGTGCGAACACCCGTGCTTGCGTAGGCTTTTGATCAGCGTTCTGGGGGCATTTGTAAGCAAAATGTCCTTGCTGGCCACATCTGAAACATGCATTGTTGTTCTTGCGACAAACTCCAAAGTGGTTCTTTCCACACGTAGCACAAACAGTCGCACCCTGACGTCCAGTCGATGATTGACCAACCGTATTGGTTCTCTTAAAATTTCCAGGCCGCGCCTGCAACTGCGGACCTCTGCCTCGACCCCTGCCAGGTGTCGTCCTGAAGAATCTGCCTGCTCGGTTTCCTCCGTGAAAATGGGTTGGTGGCTTATTCAAATTCTTGGCCTCATTAATGATTCCTTCTGCCTGACGACTCTGGTTGATGAGTTCCGGAAGTGTACGATTAGCCGTCGTCAGAATGGGCTTACGGATTTCCGGATGTAATCCGCTCTCGAACTTCTCCACCTGCCATTCCTCATCATAGATGTTCCGGTCAAAGTTGGCGTACTCGATCAGCTGCCCAAATTTCGCAATGTATTCATTAACCGTCATGTTATCCTGCCTAAGTGACAGCAGTTCAGTGTGCTTCATTCTTCTCATTGCTTTAGGAAAATACTTATCCAAAAATACTTGTCTGAACACGGCCCATGTTAGTTCCACGTCCTGAGCTCTCAGCAGAGCCCTCGCACCAGTCCACCATGTTAAAGCTTCTCCCATCAGCTGGTACGATGCGTAATCGGTCTTCTGCGCTTCCGGGCATGCCATGCGTTCGAAAATGTGCTCGATCATCTGCAGCCACTTTGCTGCAGCCTCGGGGTTGTCTTCACCCTCAAAAGTAGGTGGTTTGAAGTTGCGGAAGTCTTTCAACCTCCGACGGGCAATTTCTTCTGCATTGTCATGCAGTGGGGGTGGGTTCTGATTCTGTTGCCTATGGTCGCGCCATTCTTGGCTCATATTCTGAATAAACGTTGCCAGTCCCCCAATAGTAGTGATAAGATCTTCTTCAGCATCGCCAGACCTTCCCCGAGTTGAACCGCGACCACCTGCCATGATTCTGCACTCACAATATCATGAAATGAGATGATCAGGCTCACCGCAAGTTATTTATGGCAGCAGTCTCAAGTGGGTACTCGGGTTCAATTCGGACAAGTTGACTATGCATCCGTGTCTTATCACAGAACGGTCTTATCAATCTAACTACCCTAGTCTCAAACACTTAAACTATAGCACATTTAGACAGTCAATCAGCAGTTAAACACAATCAACAATCAATTCAATCAATCACAAGCAAATCCATGGACCAAACTGCTCTGATACCAATTAGTGTAACGCCCTCCCTTGTATGCATCCAAGAGAGTCGTTTGCTAAGCGGAATTAGAGTCGTTACGTCACATAAGCTAACAAAGATCCTTATGCTATAAATTCAAACCCGAAAAGCGTTTCTACAATTCTCATCACCTCTGTTAGGACGATAAAAAATGTTTCAAGTGATTTAGAAAGAGCACGTTGAGGGCTTCGCGTGCATATAAAATAATAGTAAATCGGAGTTCGTTTGCTCATAAAAACACCACCCGTAAGGTGCACTGTAAAAATTTCAGCACTTAAATTCTTTTCACAAACGTTTTCCAAAACAGCCGCTGTTCATAACAATTCAAGGTAAAATAGAGATGATAGAGTCTACAGTCATCCATAAGTACCAAAATATTAAGCATTACAGTCATCCAATCAATCAAACAGCAACAGTACAAGTCCATTCATCAGCAAGCAACAGCAAACATCATCCTTCAAATGCTTTTACGTCCTCCTGCCATTTTGGAAAATAGCAGCCCCGAAGGGGTGAGAAAAATCCCAGTAGTGTGGCAACAAAACCAGTAATATAACAGTATTAACTAGGCACAAAATCATAAACAGTCACTTCAACATATCCTTGTTCCTTTTCCTTTTTCCTTTTCATCATATTCATATATATAGCGCATATAACGCCTTTCCTTTTCATCATATCATACATATTGCGTATATAACGCCTTTCCTTTGCGCTTTTAGCACCGTCGTGCGCGCACTTCACAGTGGAATCAAATATACCTTGGCACCTGAGCTCCATGTGGATTCCAACTGTGGGCCTATGCGGACTGATGCCAAGTGTCCCATACCCCGGTACCTTGGGGATGCCTATATGATGCTTGCTCAAACACATGGTCCTGTACATAACTATTCTAAAACAAGGCCTATATGATCTTGATACATGCATGTCATGCTATGCTTTCACACACAAAGCGTAAAAATGCGGTATGATGTAAGGTGCATGCTTATATACTTTTCATATAGCCATCACGGCACATATACTTTTCATATGCGTTATGCTGCCACATAACGTCTTTACCTCATAATCATATAGCCATCACGGCACATTTTTGGCAGTTTCCTTTCATCATAAGGAACATAATACTTTTACGGAATATGGAGCATCATGTCACAATTTTATACCAGTAGTCAATAGTCACATTAGGTAATATCGCCTGACACTTACCTTGTGTGCCTTAAACAATACCAAACAGCAGCGAAGTATCTCACTTCTTAAGCGCACCTAAATCAATTACAACCAATCATTTACAGCGGCGATTTACAGCAGAAACAGTGAGCATACAGCAGCGTTTTACAGTGGAAAAACAGTGAGCATATAGCAGTGTTTTACAGCAGAAAACAGTGACGTTTGTTCTTAAAACAGTGAGCAGAAAACAGTGGGTTGTTCTTTAAAAACAGTGGGCAGAAACAGTGACGTTTTACTTAAAAACAGTGGACAGAAACAGTGACGTTTTACTTAAAAACAGTGGACAGAAACAGTGACGTTTTACTTAAAAACAGTGGACAGAAACAGTGACGTTTTACAGCAGAAAAACAGCAGCACCTTACAGCAGAACAGTGAACGTTTTAAAACAGAAACAGTGACATCTTGGACCTCAAAACAGTGGTAGAACAGTGGCATTAGACAGTGGCATTTGAACATCAAAACAGTGGCATAAGTAGTGTTATTTGTGCATCAAAACAGTGGCATGAATGGTACATTTGAACATCCAAAACAGTGACATTAGTGGTGATATTTGAATATTGAAACAGTGGCATAATTGGTGGTTTTTGAGCATTAAAACAGTGGCATAAATCATGATTTTTGGACATTAAAACAGTGAGCATACATAGTGGGGTTTGAACATCAATGGGGTGGTTATTTTATGCAGAAACAGTGGCTCCTTATGTACTAAAATAGTGAGTACTTTTGGTGCAAAACAGTGACATGTATGGCATTAAAACAGTGAGCATTTTATGCAGAAACAGTGGCATGTGATGCACTAAAACAGTGAGCATTTTATACAAGACAGTGGCATCAAAATGGTGAGCTTGTTCAACCGAAACAGTGGCATATGCATCCTCAAAACAGTGGCACATTCACACATAAACAGTGGCATATATCATAAGCATAACCATGGGACTTTCATGCATACAAATCTTCATAAAATAGCTCCATCCTTATTCCTTTACCATACTCATTCAAGAATCCACACAAATAGAACCAAGTAGACATCTCATGCACACATAGTTTCACACAATGTAAAAGGTCTAAGTTCCAGGCTTACCTCTTGTAGCACACACTTCTTGCTCACACACCACACCTTTGTAGTTCTACCAACAACAAGTCCACACTTCCTAGGAGATGATCTATGCGCATAAATGGTGAGGAGGACACCTTTGGACAGCTTCCAAGAGTGAGTGCCAAGGCTGAACAGTGAGGGGAAAAAGAGAAGAAACTCACACTTCACTTGTGTAAAGGCCACGGTTGGATGGTGAGGGAAGAAGGGAGTTGGCTTGGTCTTTCTTTCTCCTATGGTTCTTGTAATGTTCAGCTAGAGTGTGAGGGAGAGGGGAAGGAACTTGGCTGAATGTAAAATGAGGACAGCCCCCTCTCTTGTGCGCATACTTAAAGAAAAGTGAGAGGAGGTTGCAATGATTAAACATCATGAAAATTCTGGTTTCTTGCAAGAGTGGGACTGCACATATGGTTTGAACAAGCAAGGGTTTGCTTCTAGGTTACTCTATGCACATGCAAGGAGTGAAAAGGGGGAAGGTTCAGATCTGAATATTGTCTTACCAAGTCAGAATTTTTCACACAATTGACTAAACCATGCGCACAAGGTGGAGTGGAGGGAGGTGTCATCATGAGCACATGTAAGAGGGTTCACTAAGTCAACAAGCAAGACAGCTTTGTGGCAGCCAAAAAATCTGATTTGGAGCTGCCCTTGTGCGCATGTGATGAGGGAGATGCAGCCCAAAATCCTTCTTTGGTTGCATGTGGAGGCAAGGGACAGATTTGGCTCATGATGGACTGCCAAAAGCATGCAGAAATCTGCACATTTCAGCCTCATGATGGAAGGTGTAAGGTGGTTCTCCAAGTCAACAAGCAAGACAGATTTGTGTCATAGAAAAAAATCTGATGTAGGTCCTCTTCTTGTGCGCCTATGGTGAGTTGTATGCAGCCCAAAATCATGCTAAATAGTACATGTGTCTTCCATGCAATGAAGTTGAATTCAAATGGTACACAAGCTAAGGTGATGTGGCGGTTTGGCAGATTTTTTAAGCATTATCTATCCTTTTATGCGCATGAAATGAGTGGAAAAAGCTAACTCTTGCCATGTGAAAGTTCCTTGGTACACAAACAACCTTGTTGGACAAGGCTTAGGGAAGATAAGTGTGGACACAACCTTGGGCTGAACATGATTGACCCAAAAGCCTCCTTGGGCCAACGGCCACACACACAAAGAACCCAATCACACAAGTCCAATAGTGACAAGTCCACACACACTAGCCCACTTCCAAAGTCCAACAAACACAAAAGCCTTCTAACACACACTCAAATTACTCTTATGATTTTAATAAAAATTCACATGCCTACATATGTATTCTCCTATGATTTAATTTAAATACTTACCTTAGTCTCATCCAAAGATAAAGATCAACAATTCGCAAGTCACCACTCATAAGCCAAAAATCCGAATTCTACACATGTATCTATATCATCATACACTTATGTATTTTACTAATTATGTGGGATGTTACAACTAGCACACTCAATCATATATCTTGGTACCTAGCCAACTACAACATCAACATTGTGTATTTTCAACACATCTCTCACTATAATTTGCACCTATTCATCTCCATCAGTAACTCTACCACCAGGGCAGAGATATCAACCTTTTATTTCACCAACTACCATTTTATTTAACAGCTAGTACCACACCTTCTTACTTGACTACATCACAATTAATCACTTATAAAAAACCATTGACCACCAACTTAGCTTAACATCTCGCCATCACAAGCCTTCCCACAAGACCTTGACTCAATCCATCAGTACTAATCAATTTTCCATTCCCTTCACATAGGGTGATAATCCAACGATTCATTTCACAATTTACGTAAAACCACAATTCCATACTACCACACTTAGTATACGCATATGCACATCTCCGTGTGCTCACATTCATAATTCACAATACCATCTCATGGCACCTCACACATTTCATACTACTTGACATATTACTTCACTTAAAGTTATCCAAAATTCACCTCTTGTGTTCCTCACAAGATACAATCCTCTAATGCAATGGGTAAAAAACATCCTTAGGTTTAACCCCTCGAGCTCTTGCTGTCCTAAGGGCCCCAGGTGTAATGCCCCACCAATCAGAGAATCTGTCCTTATAACTCACGCAAGAAGAGGTAACATGCCATCGGCTGTACTAACTGTCCCACTAACACGAGGTACTACCTCACACCATATTACTTATACTAAATAATAATAATCTCCGGGAACATAATCCATACGGAGATAGCCATACACTCCGGGCATATAAGCCACACAGAGATAAGCACATTCACATCACATCCGTATATAACGGCTAAAAGAGTTTTATAGAGATACATAATGGTATACTAGTTATATCTTACTTTTGCACCATCCACTATGGCTTTCCTAATATGGTTCTTTTCTCAACAGTCTACTCATTTAACTTGACTAGTCATTAGTCTTAGTCCACAACATAATCATCACCACATGATTCCAACATCTTTCTCATACTTTGGCACATACTTTTCAACTCTTAATAGTGCCCATGCTCGGTACAATTCTAATCCGTTGTCCATCATAACTCATAGAAACTATGCTCAACACTGTAGAAGATCCACTTCATTAAAACAACATCACTTTATTTATTAATTTTTTTGTTTTTTTTTTTGCTCTCAATATTTCACTATGACACCAAGAGTGCCCTCATTTAACAGTCCATGCATTCAGCGCATTAGGACCACTAGACAAATCTCAACTTCGAGCGGTGCTCGCCTGGGACTTCCAAGAGCAACACCTCTTAGGATTCAATCCACAAGGGAAACCCAGGACAATATTAATTGTCACAGCATTATTAACTGGTGTGCTAAGGTATAACTTGCACACCGGGACTCCATCATGAATCCCATACCAAATTGAGCGTCCAATGACACTCCAAAGAGACAATCTCTTCAAGCACTTCCCATCATAGGGAATTTCACTTACATCATTCTTCTTTTACCAAAGAGTTTACAATTCATTACAACACAGATATACATATAGGCACCCCGGCCTTCACAAAACATATATATACATATATACATACTAGCACTTAGCCAACACAGGATCATTATCCACATATAATTAGGCCACATTATCAACATTTCAATGCTACACAACGTTATGGAAGCATATTAGTACAATTACTACACCACACTCAGTTATATTTTCTCACCTCACATTTGTCAAGTCCAACCATCATTATATTATGGACCCTCATACTTTCAATCAAGTTCGTCCAATTCCATCCATGGCAATTTTCTCAACTTCTTATATTATACTTTTTATACGTATGATATCCTTACTTATATTCAGCCAACATTAAATCATCATGGACTAAAGTCCCATATTTCAACATTGAAGTATCTACACATCATTTCCATAGTTCTTTTAAGGTACTCACAATACTCAATCCAAATTTTGAAAATTCAATTTATTTCTACATCCAAACATCTTAATTCATCCAAGTGTATGCCCTTATCAAGGGTCTTATAACCTTCTAATTTAACCATAAGGTATCCAAGCTTACATGTAAGCACTCATATTCAAATGTTTACAAATTCATCGGGGTTCCAAATCCCCTACCATGTCAAAGTTATGTCATTAATTCCACATATACTTAATTGTTTCAACTCCCCATACATATAGGGAAGACTTACCAACATCATCATCGCAATACCAACTCAAATCAATCATACATACTAACCAAAAGACAACCATTCAACTATGGTAGCATTCTACCCAAAATAGTTAAACATCTTATCTCAATTTATTCTCACTTAGTCCTCAATTACATCAAATTCACTTACTAACATATCTGTCCATGGAGCAGTCAACACCGCACCCACCACCACAGTCTAAGGACTGACATTGGTGCTCCAGGGTTGTCACGAATGCATCTTATACTAACCACACACATAACACGAAGAAATGGGTTGATCAGGCCCAAACTAAGGAATCACATGTGCAGTACTCAATAAGAGTCTACGTACAACTATACAGCACTCACCTCAATCACACAATCATCAGAGTTCCCTAAGAAACTGCTCTGATACCATAAATGTAACACCCCGTTGTTAACCGGTGTGTTATCACCAAATATGATATTAAGCGCAGTTACAATCACAGCGGTTCATTTATAAAACACGGGTAAACTTTTTCCTTTTTAATATCATTTTCTCCAATAAAATGACTGTGATTATAACCCAACACTTTATGCGGAACGGTTAATACCAAAGCCTAATACCATACACTCTTTTGTTTAGAGGTTGCCAAATGGTTCACATGAAACAAACCATTCAAAAATATTACAAATAGAGGTAGGTCCTCAAATATCAAAATGAATTAAGAACAAAAGATACAACATTCTTATTAGAACTAGGAGATAAAGTTACACAGTGGTATTTAGTCAACTCACATGCATTAAAATGAAAAGAATTAACTGACTACTTTGAATATAAAGACAGAAAAAAGGCTTTAACAGAGACAAAGGTGGTATCCAAGATATATTGAATCCAAACTTGAAGCATGAGTCTCAAAGCTGGATTGCTAACAAGAAATTCTTAGTTTCTAATCGGGACTACCTTCATCACCATTGGTTGGAGATAACACAATGCTTCATGTTCCTTAGCAACTATAATCATCCTCTTCAGTGTAGGGAAGGTAAGAGGTTGACAGTACCACAACTAGTAATTGAGGTATGAGAGACATTAGCCTGGGTTACAGTCTTACCAAAAGATGGTTGATACGACAAAAGATATGGGGAACAAAAGGTCAAATGGTTAGTAGCACTGAAGTCAATAACCCATGAATCATCAGAGACAGTACTAGAAGCATTGAAGGATTGAGAATAGAAATTCTTACAAGAAATGGCTAGAGAACAAGAGCTAAAAGATTTACTAATGGAGCCAATGAAAGTTCAGAGGCACTCTAGCTCATCCTTACTAAAGGCTGGAACTTCATCAACCACCTTTGGGACCTCACTTGTAGTCCTAGAATCTAAAGAAGTTATATTGACCTGGTTGTGTTGAATACCCTTGAACCCTCTTATGTGACTAAGAACTTTGTCCTTGCTGAAGCTTAAAGCAGTTCTCCTCCATGTGACCAGATTTCTTACAATAGTTGCACCAGCTGCAGTCATTGTTGGGCTTGGAAGAAGAAGAAGAAGAATCTCGCTTCATAGACTTCCCCTCTATCAAAGTTGATCCATCATTGGGTTAGTCATTAAGCATGACAAACATATGGCTTTCTTCTCCTCAAACAGCCTAGAAAACTTCAAAGAGAGAGGGGAATTTCTCCTTTCCCAAAATTTGAACTCTAATAAGATCATACTCGGAGTTCGAATCTAAGAGGAACTCAAAGATGTGGTCTATTTCAACAAAAGTAGCCTAAGTGGAACCATCCTTACTGCATTCCTTTTCCAAGTTCTGATATTAATCTAGCTCAATCCACAACCTACAAAGGATCCGATAATATCCTATAACTAAAAAGGTTACCTATTTGGTAGAAATAATCTTGGTTTTTAAATTACAGTAGCTGGTTATGTTCTATTTCAAGGAGTCAAACTTGTGAAGGATGTCCCGAATTTCACAAGTAGTGAGCAAAAACATGCATTTCCGACTAACATCAACGGGTAGCAATAACTGATTATAGTAGCAAAATTATTTACTACAATTACAATGATTACAAATGTAACACATGCGGAACTGTTAAAACAAAGTATTAGTCCAAGTCATCAGAGTAATATCCACTATCAGTTATTGACTACCCACAAGAAAATAAAACATAATTTGTTTGTATTTAATCATCATAGGCATCCTCTTAATCAACCCATGCACATATTTACACCAACGTAAAGTTTATTTGTTGAAAGCCAATAGTAAAAATTAGTAAGTTTATTTGAATCATTCAGATCCCACATTTCTATAGTGAAAACGCAAGTCTAACAAAAGCAAAAAACCAGAATCCCACATTATATTCTGAATAAAACACGCTCCGATTTGTTGTAATACTGAAAAATAAATAAATAAATTTCTGTGAATTGCAGTTATACAAACAAATGCTGAAAAATAACGGTAAGAATGAATGCTTACATGAAACAGAAGAACCCCCAAGACACCATATGCTAAAGGCAAAGCCGACTCAACAAATGGAAATAGCAGCTCCATATCTGGGGCTTCAACAACATCAGGATCTGTGAAGTATTTCACAACTTCTGGGGGAAGTCTATTGATCTGATTAATCAAAAGTATGACATTAACAAAATATCTAGAAATGACAGAAGATGGCAAGACATTGATGCAATTAAAGACATAGACTTAAGAAATAGTGTTGTGCACAAATATTTACCAATCACCACCGGATGTTCAAAGAGTATCAATAACAACATTGTTTCTATTTCTTTCTAAATGTCATTATTTGCATCAAAGAGAATCAATAACCAGTCTACCTGAGATGCAATTCCTAGCTTGTAACAACCCGTTGTACACCGGTATTGTTAACATTGATTATGATATTAAGCGCAGTTACAATCACAGTAATTGAGTTAATTAAATTACGGGCAACTTTTTTTTTTCCTTAACACATTCCTTTTAGTAACCATTAACCTTTTCCGTAATCAATTAAAACAACACTATAATCGTAAATGCAATTCGCGGAATCATTCAGTTTACTAACATCACTAATCTCTCTTTTTATTCAACTCATTTAAACTCATCAAATTACTTTCACATCTTACCATGTTCTAGTCCTTTACATTAGCTACGCGTGGTTTCAAACCGCGCACCATTTGGAGTTCTACACACCAAGTTAAGCCCCTTTCTTTTAGTCTAGAAAAACCTGAATTTTCAAAATTTACACTGTGGTAATCGATTAGCAGTGGGTGGTAATCGATTACCACCTGTCAAAAATGAGGCAGTAGCCAATTTTTCATCCCCTGTTCTCTGGTAATCGATTACCAAGGTTGGGTAATCGATTACCTCACTTGGTAATCGATTACCAAGCCTCTGGTAATCGATTACCAGGCAGACAGTAGCATTTATTTCGTCCCCTGTTGCATGGTAATCGATTACCATGCTTGGGTAATCGATTACTATGCAGTAAAAATGACAGATTACAGCATTTTCAGCCCAAAAAGAGTTGTGTAATCCATCCCTAACACCTTAGTACTCCACACAACACTTAAACATACCCTAATGTAGGCTCTAGGCCCTTCCATCATGCATTTTCATTCAATCATGCATCATTTACAAAGTCTTTAAGATCATGGACATTTTACAACAAATATGGACCATTTTACAACATAAATACCAAGGCTTCAAATGCAAGAAATGTGGCAATGGACAAGTCCCATGCTCACTCAAAATATACAATCTAGTGTATGCACACCACCAAGGCTTCACTAATCCAAAGGAAATCCAAAAACTTCAAAAACACCAAGAACACCCAATGGTTCGGATCTGTCCCAGCTCAAACACGCACAAAGGAGGTGATTTCAAGGCTTGGGAGTATCACCAATGGCTTTAGAAGGTTGTTTACAATAGATTTCAACACCAAAACCAAGTGATTTGGTGGAAAAATGAAGAAATGGTGAGGAAGAGAGAAATGGGTGGGTTTTTTGTGAAATGAAGGAGAGGCTACGGGAAGAAGAAGGGAAAAGGGAGAGAGAAAGGCGTGGGGAAGTGTTGGGGCCAAGTGGATTTTGGTCCCACGCCCACACGCGATCTAACTTTAATCCCAATAAAATTTCTGATCATAAATTCTTAGTCTACATATTTTTCCAGTCCATAACATATTTTTATTTCCTAAAAATATTGATAAAAATTTAACACTTATCGGTACACTCACACCGCAGTATTTAACACTTAAAAAGTCACTATTCATCACTTTTTCACAAATTTGCCTACTCACTCAATTTTCCGCCCTGATTCCATTTCCAGCATTATTTTTGTCATATGAAATCTCTAACTCAATTTTCATGCCTCAGAATAGACGGCTGGTCAATTACCATTTTGCCCTTTTTGCCCATTTTGGCCATAATTCTTGGATTTTCACTAATCCATTAATTTTAATTTCACAACATAGTATAAAATACACATTTAAATATATGAGGTGTTATATTCACCCCTCCTTTTAGAAATTTTGTCCGCAAAATTAAATCATACCTACTCGCTAACTCAGGATACAGCCGGAGAATCTCGTCCTCCCGCTCCCAAGTAGCCTCCTCAGGTGTGCGGCCTTCCCACTGAATCTTCAGCATGGGAATAACTTTACTTAGCCTCTTTTCACTGCGGTCCAATATTGCAATAGGACCGACGGGAGTCTTTAAGTTCTCCCTGATTTCAATATTATCCGGTATCACCACATGTGATTCATCCGGAACATAACGTCGCAACTGCGACACATGAAAAACGTCATGTAAATTGGACAACTGTGGGGGTAAGGCAAGCTGATAGGCCACCAATCCTACTCTTTTCATAATTTGATACGGTCCAATGAACCGTGGACTCAGCTTCCTCACACCCAGCGCACGGCCAACACCCGTGACCGGAGACAATCGTACAAAAACATGGTCACCTTCCTCAAATTCCAGTGGTCTATGCTTATTGTCATAGTAGCTTTTCTACCGATTCTGTGCTTGCTTCAATTTTTCTCTGATCATTTCAATTTGCATTGTTGTTTCCTGCACAAAATCCGGACCAAATCTTTCTTTATCGCCTACCTCAGTCCAACAAGTGGGCGTACGACACCTCCTCCCATACAATACCTCATACGGTGCCATACCCAGACTGGAGTGAAAACTGTTATTATAAGAAAATTCCACCAATGGCAAGTACCTATCCCAGGCAGTGCCTTGTTCCAATGTGCAAGCTCTCAGCATATCCTCAAGTGTCTGTATGGTCCTCTCAGTCTGACCATCAGTCTGTGGGTGGTATGCAGTGCTCAGTCGAAGCTGAGTGCGAAAAGCCTGCTGCAAAGCTCCCCAAAAACGTGAAGTAAACTTCGGGTCCCGATCACTGACGATGCTAATCGGTATCCCATGGAGTCTAACAATCTCCTTTACATACAACGTAGCCAACTTCTCTGTGGTGAAATCCCCTCGTACTGGTAGAAAATGTGCAGACTTCGTAAGTCGGTCCACAATAACCCAAATTGAATTGTAACCAGCTTGAGTTCGAGGCAATCCCATAACAAAATCCATCGAAATACTCTCCCATTTCCATTCTGGTATATCCAACGGCTGAAGCAATCCAGCAGGTTTCTGATGCTCTATTTTTACTTTTTGACACACCAAGCACTTAGATACGTACTCGGCAACATCCCTTTTCATCCCAGGCCACCAGAACTTAACTTTCAAATCTTGGTACATTTTTGTGGCACCTGGGTGGATAGCATATTGACCCTTATGGGCCTCAGTCATAACTTCCTCTGCAAGTTCCTTGGGCACAACAATCCTGCCCTGATATAGTAATAGTTCCTGTTCATTAACAGATATGCCACTCTAGCCTTTCAAATATTTAATACTTTCATTCCGAATTTGAGTCTCTTTAATCTTCTCGTGCAGCTCGTTCTCAATCCGAGTCAACTCCATATCACACATTCTCCCTGCAAAGAAATCCGTTATTTTCATGTCCCGAAATTGTTCAATCACTTCATTGTCCCACATCATCATATGAGATAAATTGACAGACTTTCTACTCAATGCATCTGCCACAACATTAGCCTTTCCCGGGTGATATTTCAGCTCAAAGTCATAATCTTTCAAGAATTCAACCCATCTACGCTGCCTCATATTCAGCTCCTTCTGATCAAACAAATATTTCAAGCTTTTATGATCACTGAACACAGCAAATTTCATCCCATACAGAAAGTGCCTCCAGATTTTTAAGGCAAACACAATAGCAGCTAGTTCTAAGTCGTGCGTCCGATAATTCTCTTCATGCGGCCTTAACTGCCTAGACGCATAAGCAATCACTTTTCCTTCCTGCATCAGTACGCTCCCTAAACCTTTCTTAGAAGTATCACAATATAAAACAAACTCACCCTCCGGATCAGGTAGAGTCAACACCGGAGCAGTGGTCAACTTCTCTTTGAGTAGCAGAAAACAGTCCTCACATTCCTGGGTCCACACAAAAGGAGTATCCTTTCGTGTCAATCGGGTCAATGGTAGAACCATTGCAGAAAATCCCTGTATAAATCGGCGATAATAACCAGCAAGCCCCAGAAAACTTCTAATCTCAGTCACAGTCTTAGGTCATTCCCAGTCGCTTACCGCTTCAATCTTGCTTGGATCCACTGCAACACCACTTGCAGAAATAACATGACCCAAAAATTGCACCTCAGACAACCAGAATTCACACTTAGACGGTTTAGCATACAATTTCTTATCCTTCAACACCTGCAACACAGTCCTCAAATGGTCGATGTGCTCCTCCTTACTCTTAGAATAGATCAAAATGTCATCAATAAATACAATTACAAACTGGTCCAAATACGGTTTAAAGATGCGGTTCATATAATCCATGAACACCGCAGGGGCATTAGTAAGCCCAAAAGGAATCACTTGATATTCAAAATGTCCATATCTGGATCGGAAAGTTGTTTTAGGTACATCCTCCGGTTTAATCCGAATCTGGTGATATCCGGACCGGAGATCAATCTTTGAAAACACACAGGCATCCTTCAACTGATCTAATAAATCATCAATGCGCGGCAACGGGTACCGGTTCTTAATAGTCACTTTATTCAACGGTAGTCAGTACACAATCTCATGCTACCATCCTTTTTCTTCACAAATATCACCGGTGCTCCCCACGGAGACACACTCGGCCTAATAAAATTCTTCGCAGATAGTTCCTCAATGTGTTGCTTCAACTCGGCCAACTCAAGTGGCGACATCCGGTATGGAGCCAAGGAGATCGACCCCTCACCAGGCAATAGATCAATCGAGAATTCAATCTCTCTCTCAGGCGGAAATTCCGGTGTCTCATCAGGGAATACATCCTCAAACTCATTAACAACCGGAATAGAAGAAATCTCCTCCTTTTTGTCACCCACCAATCCGCCCAAAAGGACATAGCCCAGATCTCCAGCCTTCAAGGCTTTCACAGTTTGACTGACAGACAAATACAAAGACGGACAAACAGACGGCCTCTCGTGAGATAGCAACAACCTCTTTCCGCAACAATCAATCATTGTGCAGTTCCGAGACAACCAATCCATCCCCAAAATCAAATTGACAGAGGCCAGGGGTAAGATAATTAAATCAATGGTGTAACCCCTGCCTAAATAGGTGAACTTCACATCTTCGCAAATCCAAGACGATTCACTAACCTCTCCTGTAGCGGTAGTGATACGCATCGGAGGAACCATTCGTGTTACCCTTAAGTCCAACGCTTTAGCCACATAGTCCGCCACAAATGAATGCGTTGCTCCCGAATCAAATAACACAGACAAATCAACATTAGAGAGGAAAATTATACCTTTTACCAAATTCGGAGCCTTTTCAGTATGTTGAGCATTTGTAGTATATACCCGTCCAACTGTAGGAATAGCAGCAGTAGGAGTAGCAGTAGTAGTCGCGGTCGGCAAGGCCTGCAGATTAGCAACCTGCCCCGAAGAAGATGGACAATTTCTAGCAAAGTGGCCATTCTGACCACACTTAAAACAAGCCAACGGACCAGCACCACATACACCTTTGTGGTATTTCCTGCACTTCCCACATTGTGGGGTAAAATATCTGTCTGCAGCACCACCACCACCACCACCAGGGTTTCCACCCCTCTTGAACTGACCAGGAGGCTGCCTTACATGCAACCCCCTGCCCCTATTATTATTGAAGCCTCCTCTATTAGTATTACCGGAAGGACCAGGTGTCCTCTTAACATCTTGTTCCTTTGTCGTATCAGATTTCGGATACCTACCATACACAGTCTCGACCCTCTTGCATTGGGTCACCAAATCAGCAAAGTTTCTCACCGCAGTATTAGACATTCTCTTAGCAATCTTTTCATTCAGCCCTCTTTGGAATTTAGCTGACAAGAACTCCGGAGTAGGTAGAGTACCTCCATAATTCGTAAACTTCACCAATTCATTGAATTTTGCCACATAGGCATCCACAGTCATGACTCCCTGCACAAGGCTATCAAACTCACCTTGCTTTGCCTCCCGAACATCGCGGGGAAAATATTCTTCATGAAATAGACCTTTGAACATAGTCCAAGAAATAATCTCTCCCTGAATAGCATATGGGCGAGACACATTGTCCCACCACTCCTGGGCGTCACCCTCCAGCATATAAACCGAATACAACAATTTTTGTGGATCTTGGCATCTCATCACTTGGAAAATCTTATCCATTCCCCTCAGCCAAGCAGTAACCTCCTTCGGGTCCCTTGACCCCAGAAAAGCGGGTGGCTTATGTTTCCTAAAAGATATGAGCCTACGCTCATCATCAGCATTATCCAATACCTGCCCTGCAACCCCAGTGGATTGAGCAACAGATGATGGATCAGGAACATAGCTAGGGTCAGTGGTATGATGACTAGCCTCACCAGTGTGGTGACTAGCCCCACTCTCCCCCTGTTGAGGAGTAACAGATGGCGTCGGTGTAGGAGTCACCGTAGCCGTGTGTGGAGGTGAATTATCCCTCCTAGGACGGTCTCTATCAGCCCTCATTTCAGCCATAAAGGCCTGCATCATATCCTGATTAGTCTTCATCAGGTTTTCAGTCATGTTTCTATTTGCAGCCGTTTCCACCTACAGAGCATTCAGTACTGCAGTGACCGGATCCGGTGGCAAAGGACCTGCACCACGTGCCCCACGGCGACCACGCGCCCTACTTATGATATCTGTACATGTAACACAAAGGAATGAGTTGATCAGACCCACACTGAGGAATCACATATACATTAATCATAAATAGTTCACAGATAGCTAGGGAACACAAGGTACAAACATACACAATCAGAGTTTCCCTCACAAAACTGCTCTGATACCATAAAATGTAACAACCCGTTGTACACCGGTATTGTTAACATTGATTATGATATTAAACGCAGTTACAATCACAGTAATTGAGTTAATTAAATTACGGGCAACTTTTTTCTTTTAACACATTCCTTTTAGTAACCAATAACCTTTTCCGTAATCAATTAAAACAACACTATAATCGTAAATGCAATTCGCGGAATCATTCAGTTTACTAACATCACTAATCTCTCTTTTTATTCAACTCATTTAAACTCATCAAATTACTTTCACATCTTACCATGTTCTAGTCCTTTACATTAGCTACGCGTGGTTTCAAACCGCGCACCATTTGGAGTTCTACACACCAAGTTAAGCCCCTTTCTTTTAGTCTAGAAAAACCTGAATTTTCGAAATTTACACTGTGGTAATCGATTACCAGTGGGTGGTAATCGATTACCACCTGTCAAAAATGAGGCAGTAGCCAATTTTTCATCCCCTGTTCTCTGGTAATCGATTACCAAGGTTGGGTAATCGATTACCTCACTTGGTAATCGATTACCAAGCCTCTGGTAATCGATTACCAGGCAGACAGTAGCATTTATTTCGTCCCCTGTTGCATGGTAATCGATTACCATGCTTGGGTAATCGATTACTATGCAGTAAAAATGACATATTACAGCATTTTCAGCCCAAAAAGAGTTGTGTAATCCATCCCTAACACCTTAGTACTCCACACAACACTTAAACATACCCTAATGTAGGCTCTAGGCCCTTCCATCATGCATTTTCATTCAATCATGCATCATTTACAAAGTCTTTAAGATCATGGCCATTTTACAACAAATATGGACCATTTTACAACATAAATACCAAGGCTTCAAATGCAAGAAATGTGGCAATGGACAAGTCCCATGCTCACTCAAAATATACAATCTAGTGTATGCACACCACCAAGGCTTCACTAATCCAAAGGAAATCCAAAAACTTCAAAAACACCAAGAACACCCAATGGTTCGGATCTGTCCCAGCTCAAACACGCACAAAGGAGGTGATTTCAAGGCTTGGGAGTATCACCAATGGCTTTAGAAGGTTGTTTACAATAGATTTCAACACCAAAACCAAGTGATTTGGTGGAGAAATGGTGAGGAAGAGAGAAATGGGTGGCTTTTTTGTGAAATGAAGGAGAGGCTACGGGAAGAAGAAGGGAAAAGGGAGAGAGAAAGGCGTGGGGAAGTGTTGGGGCCAAGTGGATTTTGGTCCCACGGGTCCCACACGCGATCTAACTTTAATCCCGATAAAATTTCTGATCATAAATTCTTAGTCTACATATTTTTCCAGTCCATGACATATTTTTATTTCCTAAAAATATTGATAAAGATTTAACACTTATCGGTACACTCACACCACAGTATTTAACACTTAAAAAGTCACTATTCATCACTTTTTCACAAATTTGCCTACTCACTCAATTTTCCGCCCTGATTCCATTTCCGGCATTATTTTTGTCATATGAAACCTCTAACTCAATTTTCATGCCTCAGAATACACGACTGGTCAATTACCATTTTGCCCTTTTTGCCCATTTTGGCCATAATTCTTGGATTTTCACTAATCCATCAATTTTAATTTCACAACATAGTATAAAATACACATTTAAATAAATGAGGTGTTATATAGCTCCACTGAGGAACCAATAGTTAGGAGAAACAATAACAATGCAATGACATATTGCCAAAGTGTTGTTGGCCCTGGCTCAGAAACCTCCTTTCGCAGCAAAACAAAGCTAACACGTGGCCCACCACGTGGATCAGGACTGTCTAAATTGGGTTCTTCCACCATAAAAAGGTTGTACTTATCACCTGTGAGCTCAACTAGCTGATTTTGGAGTTTGGAAAAATCATTCTCTCTCTTTCCCCTCAAATTTCCAATGAAAAGAATGCCTTCTCCCAGGTCTCCAAAAGGCTCCTCTTTGGTCACCCAGAAGGTCGAATAACCAAAAAGCTTATCCTTAATTAGCTTTACATCAGTGGGATCAACCTTCTCGGGTCCAAGGAGCTCCATAAGTTTGAAAGAATCAACTTCAAAATTGTTGTATGCAGATCCAAGTGAGGACAAAGATGACTGAAGAAGTAAAATGATAGAAACATGAGAATTAGGTGTCACAACAGACAACTCAAATCCATAAAATGCAACAGAACACATTTGTTAGAGGGTTTTCCATATATATGCATCATTAAAAGTTAGCTAACCAAAAAAAAATTAATAGCATGAAAGTGGATCATTCTAAACCATTAACAAAATAACACAAAAAAAATAAATAAAATAAAAATCATGTACCCTGTGAGAAGTGGAGGGAGGCGTTGATTTTTCCGAATTGAACCCTCTCTCTTCCTCAGGAATCGCTGTGGTTATGTTGGATTTAGAATCATTGTTACCACTTTCACTTTCACCTTCACCATCAACAACGTCCTTGTTATTGTTGTTACTAGCAAAACAACTAAACCTATCAAAATTGATATGCTTGCACTTCCCTCATTTCGATAAATGGGTGTAAGTGAAGAAACAAGACCTTCCCCTCAATCGATTGAGCTCATGGCACTAAATCCTCTCCCTGAAGTCGCGTCGAACCGGGTTGGACCGGAACTCCGAGTTCAGAGGCATGAAACTGCAACTCGTCAGAGTCCCCATTCGACCAGAAAACAGAAGATAACAAAACAAAACGAGTGTCGTTTAAAGGAAGCGAAGCGTTGCGTTTTAGTGAATAAACAAGAAAGGCATGAACACCACCACGACACACATGAACGTTATACAGTCTAGGCTCCCGTTGCAGGGTTTCGGTAGTTTGGATGTGGTTGCTGCCTTTGGATTTTGGATAAAAAATTAATTATTATTATTATTATTATTGTTATTTGGTGTGGAATTCGAAATATCATTTTTTCCATTTCAAGTGAAATTTATTCACACCCAACCAATTCTTATAGCCTACAACTCATTCTTTTAATGAATTACTATAACACCTCACAATTCTAAATTAAGTAATTAAAGTATTAAGTGAGAAATTAAGTGATGGATTAGTGAAAATCCCAAAGGATAGGCCAAAATACAAAGAAAGGGCAAAACGGTAATTAGCCAACACGCAACCCTAGGAAGATAAAAATTGAGCAGGAGGTCTCAGATGATAAAAATAAGCCTGGAAATGGATTCAGAATGAAAAATTGAATGGATAGGCAAGTCTCAGAAAAATCAGTGAATAGTGTTTTCGCGGGTAAAAATACCGCAGTCAGGTTGCACCGTAAAATGTGCCAGTGGAATTTTGAGCTATAGGTTTCAAATATTGATTTTAAATGGTCCATAGAAATAGGAAATATGATTTCTGATAATATTTGAGGGATTTAAGTCAATTTGTGGAAGTTTGTCAACGGAGCGCGCTGTACCTTAAAGCAGTGTTTTTCCGAACAACCGGAAAGCTCCAAATTTTTATCTGAAAGAGTAAAATTAAAGGATTTTGTTAAGATGAAAAATTATAATTTCTCATTAGGTTTTTAAATAGTGAATTTTAGTGATGATCGGAGGGAAATTCGGGTGAGTTTTAAATCACGTGTGATCCGGTACCGACTTAAAGTCAAATAAACACTCCTAAACTACTATTCATGTTCTTTCTCCTTCATGTTTTTCTTTTCTCACAGCGCATGCAACTCTTTTTCCCCAATCAAATGTGTGCAAGTTTCTTTCTCCCCTAAACCAAGCTATACTCAACCAAATTCAACAAAGTTTGTGTTGAATCTTGATGGAAAACACCTTCTAAACACATTGGTACCACTCTTGAGCCTTGAAACCGCGTATTTGGAGAGATCTGGGCAAAAATCAGATTCGAAATCTTGGTGAAAATTGTGTTCTTGGAGCTTTTAAATGCTCCAATGGTGGAGTATACTTAGGTGGAGCAATATATCGTACAATTGGGTGAGTTATTTCAACATTTCATTGGTTAAATTTTTATTTGTTATAATTTACCCTAAGAGGGATTTTGTGATATGTGGTGTTAGAGAGCTCAAATGGAAAATGTCTATAAGATGATAATGTCTTAGAATGATGTATTAATGCTAGAAATGCAATGAAAATTTTAAGCGAAAAAAATGAATTTTAACATAGGAAAAAAATTGGTGCATGAAGTGGATTTTTGAGTTTTGGTGTTAATGTGTTATAGTGAATTGTAGTGTGATTATATGATGATATGAAGTGATTATGTGAGTGGTGGACCATAGGAATTGAGTGGAAATCCTTGGTTTGGATAACCAAGATTCGGCCATTTATGTATAATTGGGCAAATTGATGTTTTAGAACACTTTGGTGTTGTGTTGTGTAATGGAAAAGTTATTAGATGGGTTGTGTGGTGATTGGCATGTGGAAGAATAAATGTAAAAATAATAAGTGTTGAAAGTGGCAAAATGTGCCTAAAGTGCAATATTTCGCAAAATGTTGCGTAAAAGTCGTAAAACCAAAAAACGGCGATTGAACTAGCCTTTGGGTAACCTAAGTAAGTGAAATAAAATGAGAAAGAGAATTTAGAAAAATAAAACCTAAAATAACCCTATGATGGCCGAACCATAGAGGGAGAGAAGAGGAATTTGACGTTTTCGCGTTTTGACGTATTGTGACTGAAACTGACGGCTGTGCATGGTTGTACAGGTTGCCGTACGTGGACATAGACTTGGAACAGTGAAACAGTGGATTGCCCTTGGTCCTGGATCAAGTGGATTGAGGTAAGTGATGTGGTTTACACATGATATGTTGAAATTCATGAATGGATTCAAAGTTCTAAGTGTGTGGAATGGTCCTCTGTGTAGGCGTTCCTGGAGAATCAAGCTGTAAGTGGAGTTCTGCGGAGCTCAGTGAAAGGAAAAAGAAAGGTAACCTCTTGGTACTGGGGCTTGTTCCCCTTTTGTGTTCCACCATGCTAGTTGATGGCAATGGTAGGAAGTGTGTATGAGTAGTGTAGAACAGCATGAGCATGCATGTGCATTATCACAGTGGGTACTTATGTACCAGATCTCTGGCCAGTAGATATTTTTAGCCTTCGGGCAAGTGTTTCCGGACTGCCACTGGATAGGTCTCCGAGAGGGAGTTCCAGTTGACCCAGGGTCGTGGTGTGTTATCCGAATATGAGCACACTAGGTTGTCTCGGGTGTATATGGTTGGAAGGGGTACCTTGGTGGGTTGTTCTATGAACACGCCAGGGGTAGTACCCATAGGCGTATAGCCGAGGACATGGCGTGGTATTGGTAGCTACCATCCCGCATGTCGTAGTTGTTCTGATATATCCCCCTTTCTCTAAATCCCTTGCTTTATCCCGTTTTATAACAGTGGTGTTGTTTTTATGCTATTTGTATACATCGAAGTGAACCATTGGGCGGAGTTTTCTCCAGAACCTCTTGGTTACTGAGATATATCCGTATATCTCACCCCGTCTCAGGGCATTATTTCAGGATGTACCAGTGGATATGGAGCAGCGGGAAAGAAGCCCGCATGATGACGAGTGGAGCAGTGGTGTATAGTTTAGATATCATGTCATTTTAGTTTATGGATTTATTTGGCAAGTGAAATGTAATATGTAAATATTTGTAGTTTAAAGTTAAAGTTGTAAATGTAAATGTAATCCAGTGTTGTAAATGTACCATGGATGTATGTAATATGATGGAAGGGCTTTAGGCCTATTGTAGGTTTATGATTATCTGCATTATGGTTTATGCATGAAATTGAATGTTAGTTATTAAAACTATAAAGGATTGAAAAGTAAACTGCTTATGTTTTAACTGTATATTGGATTGGGTGTAAGAGCCCCAAGGCATTGTTGGACCTTGTGTGTGCCACCCATTGGATTTTGAGGGATTTCAGGTGTATTAGTGGTGTTAAACAGGTTATGCAAATTTGGGGATTTTAGGAAATACAAAGGAAACTCTGGCGAATTTTCTGTAGAATTGGCAGTTTTTTGGTGAACTTTGGAGGAGCGTATCTCTGTCCATAGTGGTCCGATTGGGACGTGCCATACGCCATTTTGAAGCTTAAGATGTCCCCTACATTGTGTCAAAAGCCTAGGTTCATTGGTGGTGTGCGCAGCCAATGGCGGCAGTTGTAACATACTGTCCGGTTCTGTCCTGTTTTGGTTGGCAGAATTGAGGTAGTTTTGTGAAATTAATTCCCGCTTCGTTACTTGGTCGAATTAAGCATACGATATATCAAATCGAAGTTTGAGGTGTCTAGTATATGGTGTAAAAGTTTGAGAGCCATTGGTTGGGCGATTAGGTACAGTTTATTCCATGAAGATTGTAGGTTTTAGGCTGTTTTGGAGTTGGTAGGCAATGTTGTTTGTCCATCTTCAAACGGCGATAACCGGAGCTCACGAGCTCGGAATCGAGTGTGTGATAGATTGTTAGAAAGGTAGTTGAATAAGGAAAAAAGATAAACTGGAGTCTAAGTTTTTAGTTTTATTTTGTGTTCGTGGAAAAATAAATTAGCAAATCCGGTTAAGTGGTAAAAACGTAAAAGTGAGGAATTGGCTAAGTGGGTTTATGGGTGTTAGCATATGGGTGTCCTAGAGACAATCTTTTAATTAAATAAAGGACACTAGATGTAGAACTTTGTTTGTCGCAAATAAATGAAAGCACTATTTATTCAGTTTCATATTGTGTCTCGATATTACTGTTAATATTATATGAACGAACTGGATAAACCCCTTGGAATAGAACAGGTATCTTTTGAGTATCTGTGATGAGATCACGATCATGAGGATTCAAGGATATTGCATGTCTATTCCTAATTATATGTTCCTAGTCTAGAGACACTGAGTTTGGGGATCAGTGATCTCGAGTAAAGACTAGTACGACTTATCTACTTGTATATGGATACAAGGTAAAGACCTCATGAGCTGCAGATATGGAGATATCTTAGCTAAAGTCGTGGGTGGACCTATAAGAGTATAGCTCGCACTGAACAGACCCAAAAAGAGACTCTATGAGGAAATCTCACAGATAGTGTCATTAGAGTAATCTCTTTATGTTTGGGTATGTCTTTCCTTAGACCAGAAGTTATTACCTAGACTGTGTTCTTGAAGGCATGTTTTGATTGTATGCCTCGTCTGCCTGAAACATGGAGACTCATAGGTATACTGTTGGGCGTGTCCTTAAAGGGCACAGGGCTAGGGCAATAAGCTGAAGGAATTCGTCAAATCTCTGTGAGAGATTAGGTTATCTGTAAACCGGAGAAATCAGGATGACATTTACAGGGACTCGGGAATCTATGCATAGTAAAAGAGATCATGAGATGATCTGCCTTTAGAGTCTGTAAATTGAAGATTCCCTATTTCGAATAAATTTTACCCTAAATCGCAGGGGTTGATACATTTCCTTACCCTAGGTTAATGGGAAGATAACCGAGACGAAGGGAAATACATACGGTAACCAAATATGTGCAATAGGATGATCAAGTCATTAATCTGACTAGTTCTGGGGCAACAAAGCATTGCTAGTGCTCTGTGTTGTCATTAATTGGGTTGTGGGCTTGTTGGGCCCAAGCCCAGTTATGTCAGAAGCTAAGTTGGACCTAATGGGTCACACACTAACACCTTGTAGTCATGATGGACTAGCTTTAAAGGTATTGGGCCTAATAATGATTGTTAGCCCAAGAAGCTGTTTGGAAGCCCACCTAAATGGGTGGGTGGTGCATGGAGCTTAGTAATGGGCTTGGATAGTCCAAGCCATTACTAATTGATTTAATTAGTTAAATTAATAATCAAATATTTGAATTTCGAATTTTAAATTTGAAATTTGAATTTTGAAATTTGAATTTGGAATTTGAATTTCGAAATTCGAATTTTGAACTTGAAATTTGAAATTTGAAATTTGAATTTTGAAATTTGAATTTGGATTTGAAATTCGAATTTTGAATTTGAAATTTGAAATTTTGAATTTTGAATTTTGAATTTGAATGTTTGAACATTTGAATTCAAGTGTTTGAATTCGAATTTGAATTGGTTTTGAAAAGTTGTTTCATAACAAAAGGATAAGACAGGATCTTATTGGAACATATTCCTTGGATCAAGAAGCATCTTTGGAGCACTTCCTTGGCTGTTTGGTGCGCAAGTTTAAGTGATAAGGATGACATCTTATCACTTAAAACAAAGCTCCATTCAGATTTGGTGGTTCAGGGAATCAGTGGGTGAGTTGATTCAAATTTTGAATGCAACTACTCAATATATTTGGACCCCTTCTAGGGCTGAATTATGCGCATGAAAAGTATATACTATATGATAGTTTATGAATTTAAGTTTAAATTATTTTGAACTTAATTTCATGTGGATAAGATTGGAGGTTGTTGGCAAAATTGGTTTTGCAACAGCTCCACCTTATCCTCCCTAATCCATGCGCAAATTTCAAAAGGGTTTGAAATTTTGTTTTCATTTTGAATGATTTAAATCCCTCCTCCTCTCCAAGTGTGCGCATAACACTTGTTCCACACCTTAGGGTTTTGAGAAAACCTAGCCAACTCTCCTCCATCTATGCACCATTCTGTAGGGTAGTTCACTACACCTTTCCAAACAGAATACCTAGCCTCCACCTTCACCACTTGTGCGCATAGCAAGCCTCACTGTGGTGTTCATCTGGTGGCTTTCAAGAAAGGGTTCTTGCATCATTAACGAACGGTGGTGTGGATCACCATTAGAGGGTTTGAACCCTTCAAGCCTGACATCTGATCTCCCTGACTGATCAGGCCAAAAACAAGGTAACATCATGCTGTCTTAAAGCATGAACCTATGTGTGCATGTATGTTCCGCAGTAAAAATTTTGTTTTACACCTTACATGCATCGGCCTTCAAAGGCCAGTTTACTTTCAAGTGGTATCAAAGCCCGGTTGCTTTACCATCGACGGGTGATGGTACCTTGTTTGTGAAAAGAGTTTTTCACGGTCAAAAATCTTTAAAGGGTTAAAGTTTAAATTCTGCATATGGATTTTGAATCACAAATCCTTTAAAGTGTTAAAGTTTTTGTTTTTATGAACATGTAAATTTGATTTTGTGTTCATAAAACATTATGCATCATGGTTTAGTTTCTTTTTCTTTATGAAAGTTTTAAAAGGAACACCCTTTTTGAAGGGATAGATTCGGCCATGGAGGGTACTAAGAGTACCTTGAATGATTTCTTATTTTTCTCCATGAATTGTGTCATGTTTATATGCATGAAATTTTGTGACAAAATTTATCATATAGTCACCAAATGATTCGGCCATGAAGGGGTTTATGGCTACATGCATGGTTTAATTTTGTTTTCTTTAAGAAAGAATTAACAAAATTTGAATTAAAATTGTTTTTTAAATTCGGCCAATGAGAAATTTAAGATTATGAATCTTGATGTTATTTTGATGTTTAAATGTTAAATGTCAAAATACATGTGAAAATATTATGTGATAATATAATGTTTGTGTTTGCAAGTTTTGAACTTTTCAGGTACAAACAGGAAGGGGATGGTCATGGTGCCCGGATTTGAATTTTGAATTTTAAAATTAATGTGTAATCGCGCCTTTTAATTTACAAGTGTATTTGTAATTTAAATTTTGTATTTTTGTCCCTCCAAAATGTTAT
Organism: Gastrolobium villosum; assembly: GCA_032173675.1. NCBI lineage: Eukaryota > Viridiplantae > Streptophyta > Magnoliopsida > Fabales > Fabaceae > Gastrolobium > Gastrolobium villosum. Next base: position 20,156 of record JAVKPL010015116.1, on the reverse strand, counting down.
GGAGTTTCTTTAATTATTTGTAATTAGAGAAATAGGCTAGTGGCGTATAGACGACAAGCGGCCGTTGCTTAAAGAAGCAAAAGGGACAAAAGCGCGAGCACCATGGCTGTCTCAATATAAACTGTTTATATGCATGTATGATTAGAACGTCTAGTATGCATGAATTGGGAAAACCGCGTTTTGTATGGTTATTATGTTTGTCCAATAGCGACTAGTGTATACCGATAGATGTTTGACATAGGTAACGACTAGCATGATAACTTACAATATGCGTTTGATGGGACCTAATTAACCCCAAAATAAAAGGAACCCTTAAAAGGAATAAATAATTAAGCATGTGATTACCTCCCACCACCAATGCTACTCAAAACTCTTCTACATAGTGGTGCTCCACAACTCAGTTGGGACCCACTATTTCGTTGGGCTAGAGTAGTGTTTGAAGTGTAAGACACTTAGGGTGCTGGTTTAATGCTTAACTAAGACATAAGTTGCAGGCACAACTGGGCTTATGTGCTTAGGGTAATGGTGCTAGGTTGGTTGCATGAGATGCACCACTAAGTGACAAAGAGTTGTCAACCTAATGTTAAGAGAGGGTATGAGATACTGTTGATAAAGATCAACCCATTATTTAAATTAATCTTGCGGTCTCAGACGGAGATTAAAATAAATAATCGCACTCTTAATCCCACTAAGGTAAAATCTAAAGTAGATTAACCCTAAGTCAAAAGGAAGGGTCATTGACTTAGATAAAATAGTGGGAGGGGCAAATTATTTCAAGTCTTTAATAATTTGCTTTTAACTACATAATCGTATATTAACTAAAACTATCTTTACATCCTTTTCAGCTTATAGTATGACTAATCCACTGTCACTGCGTTCAATACTCGATACGAATAAACTGACCGGTTCAAATTTTATGGACTGGTATCGGAACCTAAGAATAGTTCTAAGGGCCGAAAAGATTGCCTATGTTTTAGATGCTGTAATACCCGTAGCTCTATGGGAAGAGGAAGAAGGGTTTGCGGAATTTGATTTCATAACCCACCAACAGCACTTGGATGACAATATGATGACAGTATGCATCATGTTGGCATCCATGTCGCCTGAACTGCAAAAGCAGCATGAGCATATGGATGCTACCTCTATTATCGTACATCTCAAGGAGTTGTATGATATTAAAGGCAGGCATGAGAGGTATGAGGCCTCAAGAGAACTGTTCTCTTGTAGGATGACTGAGAGCATGTCTGTTGGCAGCCATGTTCTCAAGATGATCGGGCTGATTGAGAAGCTAGGAAACCTAGGCTTCATCATGGACGCCGAGCTAAGTAATGACTTAGTCCTCACCTCACTTCCACCGTCCTTCAGTCAATTCATCATGAATTACAATATGCATGGGATGCAAGTGAGCTTGCCTGAGTTGTTAAGCATGTTAACAACAGCTGAAGTGTCTATCAAGAAAGATAGGACACAGGCTCTTTTGATTGGTGGGCCTAGCAAGGCCAAGGGAAAGGGTAAGGAGCCTGCAAAAGGTGACCCCCTAAAGCCCAAAGGAAAAGCCAAGAAGAAGAAGGGCAAGAAGAAGGGTAAGAAGGCACCTAAGGACAAGGGTGATGCTGAGTGCTTCCATTGTGGCAAGAAAGGCCACTGGAAGAGGAATTATCCAGACTACCTGAACAATGTGAAGGACAAGAAGCATGGTGATGCTTCTGCCTCAGGTATTTTCATGATTGAGATAAATTATTCTTATGCTAATCCATCCTCATGGGTATTGGATACCGGATGTGGTTCTCATATCTGCAATATGTTGCAGGTACTTAGGAGCCCAAGGAGATTGGATAGAAACGAGGTGGATCTCCGCGTTGGTAATGGAGCAAGGGTTGCTGCTCATTCAGTTGGAGATGCTGACCTTATTTTGCCTACGGGCCTTTTATTACATTTGAATAATTGTCTTTATGTTCCGCAAATTTCTAGAAACATTATTTCAATTTCTTGTTTAGAACAAGATGGGTATACTTTCAGTATTAGGGATGGTACTTTTTCTATCATTTTGAATGATATGGTTTACGGTACTGCTTCTTTAATAAATGGATTGTATGTGTTGGAAATGGGAAATGAAGTGCTCAATATAGATGTGAAATGACCTAGGACGGATAATCAATCTTATCTTTGGCACTGTAGACTAGGGCACATAAATGAAACAAGATTGTCTAGGATGCATAGAGATGGATACCTGGACTCCATGGATTTGGAATCCTATGGACAGTGTGAATCTTGTCTAGCTGGGAAAATGATTCAACAAAAGCCCAAAGGGCTTGAGAGTCATAGGGCTAGTGAGTTATTAGAACTCATTCATACTGATGTATGTGGCCCAATGTCTATTGAGGCTAGAGGTGGATATTCTTATTTCATTACCTTTACAGATGACAAATCAAGATTTGGGTATATATACTTAATGAGATATAAATCTGAAGCGTTTGAAAAGTTCAAAGAGTTTAGGAATGAAGTGGAGAAACAACGTGGCAAGATGATTAAGACATTACGATCAGATCGTGGTGGTGAATATTTGAGCCATGAGTTTCAGGGTTATCTGAGAGAAAATGGAATTCTCTCACAATTTACCGCTCTTTACACACCACACCAAAACGGTGTCTCCGAAAGGAGAAACAGGACCTTGTTAGACATGGTTAGGTCTATGATGAGTGAGACTCAACTTCCAAAATCGTTTTGGGGATATGCCTTAGACACAGCGGCATACCTTCTAAATAGGGTACCGTCTAAATCTGTTCAGACCACACCATATGAGATATGGAGTGGTAAGAGACCCAACCTGAGTTACCTCAGGGTATGGGGATCACCAGCTTATGTCAAAGCGTTGACATCAGACAAGCTTAGTGCTAAGAGTACTAAATGTCTATTTGTGGGGTATCCTAAAGGTACTAAGGGATACTACTTCTATTCCATGGAAGAACACAAAGTGTTTGTGTCAAAGAATGTTGAGTTCCTTGAGAAGGATTTGATCTCTCAAGGAGGCAGTGGGAGTAAGATTGATCTTGAAGAAGTGCAAGATCCACAAGAACAGATTGAGGAACCCGAGTCTGCTCCGCAGGCGACGTTCTCCAATGGAGAAGTAAACACACAACTCCGTAGATCTACGAGGGTCATCCATCCACCTGAGAGGTACGGGTTTGTGATTGAGAATCAGCAAACTGTTGAGGATGATGAACCAAGTAACTACGAGGAGGCGGTCAAAGATGTTGACTCCTCAAGATGGCTTGAAGCCATGGAATCTGAAATGGATTCGATGTATCAGAACAAGGTATGGACCTTGGTTCCTAAACCATAAGGAATAGTTCCTATCGGTAATAAATGGGTCTTTAAAAGAAAGACTGATGCAGATGGCAACGTTCAGACCTACAAAGCTAGGTTGGTGGCGAAAGGGTATCGTCAAAGACAAGGAGTTGACTATGATGAAACTTTCTCACCAGTTGCCATGATCAAATCTATTAGGATCATGCTTGCAATAGCAGCATACCACGACTATGAAATTTGGCAAATGGATGTCAAGACCGCCTTCTTGAATGGGTTCTTGAAGGAGGAAGTGTACATGACACAACCTGAAGGCTTTGAAAACAAAGATCAGGAGCATATGGTATGCAAACTACAAAGGTCAATATATGGGCTAAAGCAAGCATCAAGGAGTTGGAATATACGTTTTGATGAAGTCGTTAAGAGTAACGGTTTTATCAAGAACGAGGATGAACCTTGTGTTTACAGAAAGGTTAGTGGGAGTAATGTCTTATTCCTAGTGCTTTATGTAGATGACATATTGCTAATAGGAAATGACATCCCCACATTAAAAATAACGAAAGAGTGGCTTTCAGAAAACTTTACCATGAAGGATTTGGGAGAGGCAGTCTTTATACTTGGTATAAAGATCTATAGAGATAGATCCAAGAGGCTGCTGGGTTTATCTCAATCCACGTACGTTGACAAGATGCTAAAGAGGTTTAGCATGGAAGGGTCGAAAAGGGGTTTTCTTCCTGTCAGTCATGGGGTACACCTATCAAGGGCTATGTGTCCTAAGTCACAGCCTGAGAAGGATCGCATGAGTGGAATCCCATACGCTTCGGCTATTGGATCCATCATGTATGCCATGATATGTACGAGACCAGATGTCTCATATGCTTTAAGCATTACGAGCAGATACCAGTCAGACCCTGGAGAGGGTCACTGGACGGCAGTCAAAACCATCCTTAAATACTTAAGAAGAACTAAGGATGCGTTTCTGGTCTATGGTGGGGTTAATGAGTTAACACTGAAAGGGTTCACTGATGCCAGCTTTCAGAGTGACAAAGATGACTGCAAGTCACAGTCAGGATTCGTATTCACCTTAAATGGTGGGGCAGTGTCTTGGAAAAGTTCCAAGCAGGAGACAACAGCAAATTCAACGACAGAGGCTGAATACATAGCTGCTTCAGAAGCAGCTAAGGAGGCAGTGTGGATCAAGAAGTTCATAAATGGACTAAGGGTGGTTCCAAGCGTGGATGAGCCCATACAGTTGCTTTGCGACAACACAGGAGCCATTGCGCAGTCAAAGGAACCTAGGTCTCATCAAAGATCTAAACATGTGCTCCGCAGATATCATTTGATTAGAGAAATCGTTGATAGGAATGATGTAAAAATGGATTATGTTCCCACAGACGATAACCTGGCCGATTCTCTGACAAAGGCTGTTTCTCAGAGAAAACATGATAGTCATTATGAGGCTTTGGGCATACGACTTAGGTCTGATTGGCTCTAGGCCAAGTGGGAGCTTGTTAGCATATGGGTGTCCTAGAGACAATCTTTTGATTTAATAAAGGACATTAGATGTAGAACTTTGTTTGTCGCAAATAAATGAAAGCACTATTTATTCAGTTTCATATTGTGTCTCGATATTACTGTTAATATTATATGAACGAACTGGATAAACCCCTTGGAATAGAACAGGTATCTCTTGAGTATCTGTGATGAGATCACGATCATGAGGATTCAAGGATATTGCATGTCTATTCCTAATTATATGTTCCTAGTCTAGAGACACTAAGTTTGGGGATCAGTGATCTCGAGTAAAGACTAGTACGACTTATCTACTTGTATATGGATACAAGGTAAAGACCTCATGAGCTGCAGATATGGAGATATCTTAGCTAAAGTCGTGGGTGGACCTATAAGAGTATAGCTCGCACTGAACAGACCCAAAAAGAGACTCTATGAGGAAATCTCACAGATAGCGTCATTAGAGTAATCTCTTTATGTTTGGGTATGTCTTTCCTTAGACCAGAAGTTATTACCTAGACTGTGTTCTTGAAGGCATGTTTTGATTGTATGCCTCGTCTGCCTGAAACATGGAGACTCATAGGTATACTGTTGGGCGTGTCCTTAAAGGGCACAGGACTAGGGCAATAAGCTGAAGGAATTCATCAAATCTCTGTGAGAGATTAGGTTATCTGTAAACCGGATAAATCGGGATGACATTTACAGAGACTCGGGAATCTATGCATAGTAAAAGAGATCATGAGATGATCTGCCTTTAGAGTCAGTAAATTGAAGATTCCCTATTTCGAATAAAGCTTACCCTAAACCGCAGGGGTTGATACATTTCCTTACCCTAGGTTAATGGGAAGATAACCGAGACGAAGGGAAATACATACGGTAACCAAATATGTGCAATAGGATGATCAAGTCATTAATCTGACTAGTTCTGGGGCAACAAAGCATTGCTAGTGCTCTGTGTTGTCATTAATTGGGTTGTGGGCTTGTTGGGCCCAAGCCCAGTTATGTCAGAAGCTAAGTTGGACCTAATGGGTCACACACTAACACCTTGTAGTCATGATGGACTAGCTTTAAAGGTATTGGGCCTAATAATGATTGTTAGCCCAAGAAGCTGTTTGGAAGCCCACCTAAATGGGTGGGTGGTGCATGGAGCTTAGTAATGGGCTTGGATAGTCCAAGACATTAATAATTAATTTAATTAGTTAAATTAATAATCAAATATTTGAATTTCGAATTTTGAATTTGAAATTTGAATTTTGAAATTTGAATTTTGAACTTGAAATTTGAATTTTGAATTTGGATTTGAATTTTGAAATTCGAATTTTGAATTTGAAATTTGAAATTTTGAATTTTGAATTTGAATGTTTGAACGTTTGAATTCAAGTGTTTGAATTCGAATTTGAATTGGTTTTGAAAAGTTGTTTCATAACAAAAGGATAAGACAGGATCTTATTGGAGCATATTCCTTGGATCAAGAAGCATCTTTAGAGCACTTCCTTGGCTGTTTGGTGCGCAAGTTTAAGTGATAAGGATGACATCTTATCACTTAAAACAAAGCTCCATTCAGATTTGGTGGTTGAGGGAATCAGTGGGTGAGTTGATTCAAATTTTGAATGCAACTACTCAATATATTTGGACCCCTTCTAGGGCTGAATTATGCGCATGAAAAGTATATACTATATGATAGTTTATGAATTTAAGTTTAAATTATTTTGAACTTAATTTCATGTGGATAAGATTGGAGGTTGTTGGCAAAATTGGTTTTGCAACAGCTCCACCTTATCCTCCCTAATCCATGCGCAAATTTCAAAAGGGTTTGAAATTTTGTTTTCATTTTGAATGATTTAAATCCCTCCTCCTCTCCAAGTGTGCGCATAACACTTGTTCCACACCTTAGGGTTTTGAGAAAACCTAGCCAACTCTCCTCCATCTATGCACCATTCTGTAGGGTAGTTCACTACACATTTCCAAACAGAATACCTAGCCTCCACCTTCACCACTTGTGCGCATAGCAAGCCTCACTGTGGTGTTCATCTGGTGGCTTTCAAGAAAGGGTTCTTGCATCATTAACGAACGGTGGTGTGGATCACCATTAGAGGGTTTGAACCCTTCAAGCCTGACATCTGATCTCCCTGACTGATCAGGCCAAAAATAAGGTAACATCATACTGTCTTAAAGCATGAACCTATGTGTGCATGTATGTTCCGCAGTAAAATTTTTTTTTTACACTTTACATGCATCGGCCTTCAAAGGCCAGTTTACTTTCAATGGGAACCCCTTAGTGTCTTGTATGTAGTAGATTAAAGTGTACAAACAATTTAAGTAAGTCTTCCGCTAGTGTTACAGTTGCGAGCACAGCTTTTTATTATTACGCTTTTTATACTTTTACTATTCGCGTAATAATCGGAAAAAGTTTATTCGCATTTTTATAAATGAATTGCTGTGATTGTAACTGCGCTTAATATCATAATTAATGTTAACAATACCGTTGTACAACGGGCTGTTACAATTACTATTATAATAACTATAATAATATGTACATATATTTATAAATGATATCATTTATAAACACTATATGCTTAGATTTAATTATAAACCTCAAAGGTGAAAGTTTTAAGGAAAGTTTTACATCTAAAAAACATAACTCATACAGGAATAGCCAGTTAGTCTGGAAAAAAATTGTCAACAAAAAAATAATAAATAATCAAAATTTTTGAAATTCCTCACTTTTTAAAATAGCTCATCTATCTCTTTTGTGGATTTTCTTTTATCTTTTCTATGATAAGAGTTAAAGCAATCAATTATCAATTAGGGTTCGTTTCCATTGATTTTTTTAAAAAATACTTATAGTCTCCAATTTCAAATAATCTTTTAAAATCTATATGATTTTTTATCTCAATTTTTTAAAAAAGAAATCCTAATCCAATATACTTTCTCGACCCGCGCACTTTTGTAATATCTATTTGATTATATTTTCATTTTTTCCAATTTTTATAAGATTTTTGATACAAATAATGTGATTAAAAAAAATCTCTGTATATTGATTCATTGAATTAAATACAGACAGAAAAAATAAAAAGAAAAGGAAATCATTAATTCATTATCCTATTATCACTTTCAATTACCAATGATTTATTTCTTAATTATTGAGACTTAATTATTGAGATGTTTTTTCCGAAGATATCGTGGTATTTAATATTTCTTAATTATTGAGACTTAATTATTTAGATGTTTTTTCCGAAGATATCTCGGTATTTAATAACGCTTTCAAAATCAATTGCCGCGTACACAAGATTGTTACTGCCTTAAACAAACTCAACGTTGTGAAAATTCAATCTATAAATAGCAGCAAAAGAAGAGCGCTGGTTATTGTTGTTGTAATACCCCATATTTTTATTAACTTTAACCTTATGCCTTTTAGTTAATTTGAGGAGCTCAAATTTTTAAGTTTCGAGGATGAAACTTCATTTAAGGAGGGTAGAATATAATAACCCAGAAAATTATAGTAATTTATAATAATAATAATAATAATAATAATAATAATAATAATAATAATAATAATAATAATAATAATAGAGTAGTAGTAGTATGTACCCTTATGTATGGGATTATAGGCATTGATTGCTGATAGTGTGTCATAATTTGACTTTAAAGGTGTAACCTTAATTATTGTTGATTGTAGCTATAACGCTCAGCAGTTATGGTTGGTTATGACATTAATTATTATTATTAATTTTGTAATTATTAATATATTAATAATATTTAAAATTTAATCTAAGGTTTTTACAATCAAAATAAATTACCGTTACCTGTAATTAATGTTTCGGTTTATTTTTATTAATTTTGTAACCATTAATATTTTAATAATATTTAAAATTTTATCTGCAGTTTTTATAATCAAAATAAATGTGATGACCGTTATTAATGTCTCAGTTTTAAAATTTCAGCTATAAATAAGAGTCAACCTAACCAAACCAAACCACTTTCCAATCCACAGCATTTCTCCATTTCTCTTCTCCTTTAATTTCTCTATCCTTACATCAAATTTTATTTTATTATTATTTTCCTTTGGTTACCAACCATTTTTCTTCCATCAATCACTTTTATTCTAAAAGGTAGCCAACACGGAGACCAGGTAAGCCTAATTTCTTGGTAGTTATAGATTTGTTGTGTATGAAACTTTTATTTGGTATCCTAATCTATAGGAGCTCTTAGGTTATAATTTTGTTTAAAACTAATTAATTATAATCCTAATCCTTAGAGAGTTATAGGTTATATTTATATGTAATTTGGTATATGTAATCCTAATCCCTAGGTATTTTTAGATTATATTTCATGTGAAATTTGGTAATGTAATCCTAATCCTTAGATTTTGTAGGTTATCTCTTTTATATGAAATTTGGGCATAATCCTTATATGTAATCCTAATCCCTAGAGAGTCAAGGGTTAGCTTTATATGAACTTTTATTTGATGTAATCCCAATCTTTAGGTAATCTGTAGGTAACTTTATTTAAAATTTATTATCTGTAATCCTAATCCCTAGGTATTCTAATCCCTAGGTGCTCTTAGGTTAGTTTTATATGAGATTTGTTGGGTATAATTCTAATGCTTTAGAAATAATAGATTAACTTCTATAAGAAATTTTGTCTAATGTAATCCTGATGTTAGAGCATCTTAAATTAGTCTTAGATGAAATTTGGTATAAATAATCATTTAGGTGATCGTAAGATAATTTTATATTAAATTTGTTGAATGTAATAAAGAGCCTTGCACTAGTCCCTGTACAGGTGCGGCGGTAACATTTCCCAAAATTATATTTAGATTAGCTTCCGCAATATTTTTTTATCATAATTGTATAAAACATGAATTTTGACAATTATTTATCATAAGAATGTTTTATAAATTGTTATAAATTTGGGGGTGTTACAAAATGGTATCAGAGCCCCTGCTTCAGCCTGGGGTTTGCTTTTGATACTGACTCGAAGGATCAAAGATCCCTGAGTTAATAAATACAAAAAAAAATTAGGAAATAAAATAATAGGACATAAGATAAATAAATAAATCGATAGAGATGGGTAGTGAAGGGTTATTTTTCTTGTTCTTTAAATATGATTTATTTCTTTGAAATTTTGATGATTATATGTTTGGAATCATTTTGTGATTTAAAATTATTATTGATATTATTGATATTATTTTTTAATTTTTTTACACTACCTTTAGTAACTCGTTCTTATTTTAATAAAAGTAATTAACTTTCTTTTAGAGTTGTTCTTGAATTGATTAAAATTTTTCTAGCAAATGAAAGATTATATAGAAATATATATATATATATATATATATATATATATATATATATAAGTATATTAAATTCATAAACATTATGTTATGTTGTTTGCTTTGTTATGCATTACTCTTGGTTGCTTGCTTACTTTTGTTTAAGGAGAGCTCAAACTTTTAAGTTTCGAGGACGAAACTTCTTTTAAGGATGGTAGAATGTTATATTCCAAATTTTTATTAACTTTAACCTTATGCCTTTTAGTTAATTTGAGGAGCTCAAACTTTTAAGTTTCGAGGACGAAACTTCTTTTAAGGAGGGTAGAATGTAATAACCCAGAAAATTAATAGTAATTTATAATATTAATAATAATAATAATAATAATAATAATAGCAGCAGTAGTAGTATGTACCCTTATGTATGGGATAATAGGCATTGATTGTTGATAGTGTGTCATAATCTGACTTTAAAGGTGTAACCTTAATTAGTGTTGATTGTAGCTATAACGCTCAGCATTTATGGTTGGTTATGACGTTAATTATTATTATTAATTTTGTAATCATTAATATATTAATAATATTTAAAATTTTATCTGATATTTTTACAATCAAAATAAATGACCGTTACCTGTAATTAATGTTTTGATTTATCAAATAAGTTTATTTTATTAATTTTGTAACCATTAATATTTTAATAATATTTAAAATTTTACCTGCAGTTTTTATAATCAAAATAAATGTGATGACTGTTATTAATGTCTCAGTTTTAAAATTTCAGCTATAAATAGGAGTCAACCTAACTAAACCAAATCACTTTCCAATCCTCAGCATTTCTCCATTTCTCCATTTCTCTTCTCCTCTACTTTCTCTATCCTACTTCAAATTTTTATTTTATCATTATTTTCCTTTGGCTACCAACCATTTTTCTTCCGCCAATCACTTTTCTTCTAAAAGGTAGCCAACACGGAGACCAGGTAATCCTAATTTCTAGGTAGTTGTAGACTTGTTGTGTATGAAACTTTTATTGGGTAATCCTAATCTATAGGTTCTCTTAGGTTATAATTTTGTTTCATTTAATTAATTGTAATCCTAATCCCTAGAGAGTTATAGGTTATATTTATATGTAATTTGGTATATGTAATCCTAATCCATAGGTATTTTTAGATTATATTTCATGTGAAATTTGGTAATGTAATCCTAATCCCTAGATTTTGTAGGTTGTCTCTTTTATACGAAATTTGGGCATAATCCTTATATGTAATCCTAATCCCTAGGCAGTTGTAGATTTGTTGTGTATGCAATTTTATTAGGTGTGTCCTAATCTTTAGGTAGTTATATTTTTGTTATATGTAATCCTAATCTTTAGGTGCTCTTAGATTATAATTTTGTTTGGAATTAATTAATAGTAATCCTAATCCTTAAAGAGTCATAGGTTATATGTAATTTGGTAGATGTAATCCTAATCACTAGAGAGTCAATGGTTAGACTTAGCGTTATATGAATATTTGTTTGATGTAATCTCGATGCTTAGGAAACTATACTTATGTTTTATATTATATTTATTTGATATGATTCAAATCTTCATATAATGTAATCCTAATCCCTATGTATTTGTAGGTTATCTCTTTTATATGAAATTTGGGCATAATCCTTATATGTAATCCTAATCCCTAGAGAGTCAAGGGTTAGCATTATATGAACTTTTATCTGATGTAATCCCAATCTTTAGGTAATCTGTAGGTAACTTTATTTAAAATTTATTATCTGTAATCCTAATCCCTAGGTATTCTAATCCCTAGGTGCTCTTAGGTTAGTTTTATATGAGATTTGTTGGGTATAATTCTAATGCTTTAGAAATAATATATTAACTTCTATAAGAAATTTTGTCTAATGTAATCCTGATGTTAGGGCATCTTAAATTAGTTTTAGATGAAATTTGGTATACATAATCATTTAGGTGATCGTAGGATAATTTTATATTAAATTTGTTGAATGTAATAAAGAGCCTTGCACTTGTCCCTGTACAGGTGCGGCGGTAACATTTCCCCAAATTAGATTTAGATTAGCTTCCGCAATATTTTTTTTATCATAATTGTATAAAACATGAATTTTGACAATTTATTTATTATAAGAGTGTTTTATAAATTGTTAGAAATTTGGGGGTCTTACAGTTGTGTTGTGTTTTCCATCATAGAGTCATGGGTTCCTTCTCCTCTGCACTGCTTTTTCTTTTCTTCTTCTTTTCTTCCTCACTCGCCAATCACCATGACTCGCTCCAACTCAAAGGTTAGAATAGATCCTTCTTTTTCTTTTTCTTTTTTTTCAAATCACGTCTTTGTGTATGTGGGTAGCTAGTTGTATGTTATATCAAATTGTTCACTGAATTTTCCATATTTGTGTTCAGTATTTTAATTACTTTGTTCTTGTACTTTTTTTCCTATCATTTTTGCATTTGAAAATAATCTCTGCACATTACAACTGCAGTTATTGATAATGAAAGGCCAATCTTGGATATCTTCCCTTCCCCAATTTATGCGGATTCAGCTATTGATGTTCTCGATTATATTCGATGTGAGCGTGTTCAAGTGTCTGGTATCTCAAGATGGAAACTTGGGAGCTATGCTAGTTCGTTCTACATAACTTTGGCTCCATCTGATGATATCCCAGAGTTTCTGCATGACAAAATCCAGGTTTGTTTCCACAGGTAAGCACATAACTTGGACACACCGTACATAGTTTTCCTTATTCATTTGCTGTCACTAGACCCCCTCCTCTCATGTGCATCTTTCAAAGTCTATCAAGATTGCCATTTCTTATTTACAAAGTATGTGCAGGAATAATGCACTTGGATGGTGTCAATGTGAAAAGGATGAATGGATGAGTATACAGAAGGGGATATGGAATGTTGTCATGTCACCTTATGCATCTAGATATGTTGATGTGAGGATGATTCATGGAATTTCGGGTTCTCTTACAGTTTCCCTTGAAGAAGGTTTGTTTCTTCCATCTCATTAGAGTTGGGAAAATTATTCTGTTGTCTCTTCCCTTTGTGGTTTCTTTTTTCGAACTTTTGGGGCTTATTTATATGTTACACAAAAACATTGCAGATTTTCAGCAATGTATGTCTTGCATGTCACCTTAATAATGCTTGTTGAGATTTCTCCCTTTTTGAATTCTACTGAAAACCTCTGATTGGGGTTTTCTTTTAAGAAATAAAATTAATTATTAATTTAATTTAATTATTATAATTGTGTGTTGGGAAAAAAATAGGTTGGTACTTTTTGAATTCTACTGAAAACCTCTGATTAGGGTTTTTCTTTTAAGAAATAAAATTAATTATTTTTTAATTTAATTTAATTATTATAATTTTGTGTTGGGAAAAAATCGCGTGATAGTTAGTCTTCTTTTTTCTGTGTTAATTTTCTTTTGGAATCACTTATTTTTTCCTTATATTCACAAGAAAAAAAATCAATTATCTTTGTGTATATGGGTAGCTAGTTGTATGTTATATCAAATTGTTCACTAAATTTTCTATATTTGTGTTCAGTATATTAATTACTTTGTTCTTGTACTTTTTTCCCCCTTCTTTTTGCATTTGAAAGTTAGTCTGCTTTTTTTCTGTGCTTGTACTCCTTATATTCACAAGAAAAAAAATCACTTATCTTTGTGTATATGGGTAGCTAGTCATATGTTATATGAAATTGTTCACTGAATTTTCCATATTTGTGTTCTGTATATTAATTACTTCGTTCTTGTACTTTTCCCCCCTCCTTTTTGCATTTGATAATAATCAGCGCATGTTACAACTGCAGGTATTGATATTGAAAGGCCAGTTTTTGGTATCTTTTACCGTACCATATATGGTTCAGTGGTGAGTTTGATTTAATTTTGGTCATTGTTCCCTTGTAGCTCTTCATGTTTCATGCAAATATTATCTCTGTTAATATTATTACCGTGTGTTGTTTCAGCTTGGAGCTGGGTCATTCCTTTTGCGCCAATTCTCCGTGTTCATAAATTCACTTCTTCAAAGTTTTTGGATGAGTGAAGAGATGCACAATCCAGTAAGTACATCTCTCTTTCTTTTTTGGATAACTTGGTGCATATCTCATATCTGTATTTTTATGTTCTATCATACAATACTGGCTGAATGGCTAACATCTATAGACACTTCTGGATTCCTAATCTTCAGAATCGTACATTTTTTTCTTATGTATGACGAGTTAACATTTGGTACACATTTGTAACATTTTGTTTTTACAGTCAATACGTCACTCTTTTAAATTCTCCCTTACCTTGTTGTGGTCCTTAAAATATAATGAGGTGGCTTTTTTTGTTTCCTTTTGAATAACTTTTGGCAAATGTTATTTCTTTGGGTTAGCAAAAAATATTTGCAGTCAACAGAAAATAATTGGTAAAGGGGAGAAAATGACTTCCTCTTTTCAAATATAATTATTTGATTTTCTGGAACAAGCACAACCTTTCTATATATGCTTGTCGCCCTGATGTTTTCCCCAACTGTCATTCGCCAATGGCTAGTCCCTGGTTGGTGGTTACATTGTAGCTTTCACTTTCCACCCTCCCTGTTCCCCTATCTGTGGTTCATGCTGCATAACTCTTGCTAATTGCTGGCCATCTTTGGCTACCTGTCAGATATATGTTATCAACTATTTTCCATCCTATGGGATTTGGCTTGTCTATCAGACATATCTTAAATTCTTTTTAATAAAATTATTTTCTTCAATGGTTTACAGGTTGCCATTTTTGGTATCATCGCTACTTTAGGCTACTGGATTGTTAGGAGAATTGTTATTTTGATAAATAAATCTTGTGGGACACAAATAAGGGAGGATTATTATTCAACCTTCCACAAGATCAGGAACAGAAAAAAGTTCACAAAGGAAGAGTGGGATGAGTTGACAGATGAATCCACCAACCAAGCTTTAGCAGAACTGGCAGCATCTCCAGAGTTTAGTGACTGGCTCGTGGAGAACGCATACAGGATTAAACTCCTTCCAAGGGAGAGTTCTGATGAGACAATGGAAGTACAATGAGAATGTACTAACCAGTTGACATTGTTTTTTAAAGAGTCTAATGTAGTCAGGAATTTAGGATTGCTTCTTGTAACCACCGTGTAGAGATAATGTTATTAGTTTGCTTGATTTTTTTCAACTGGAAGCCTGGGCAATCTTTTTCAATTTTTTGTTAATTGCATCTATTTTTTTGCCTTTTTATTTTTTTCTCTCTTCCATTACATTATTTTTACAATTTTTATTTTTTTAGTATTGTGTAACTCTTGAAGCTCTTTTTGTAATCGAAAGGTCATCAATTCAAATATAACAAATAATCTCTTTGCATAAATGTATGGACAAATAAGTGAATCTATCCTTGAAAATTAGGGTTTTATATGGAGTGTTTTTTTTGTTTGTGTTACTCCTGCCTGTGATTTTAATTAGTTTTTTGAAGTGTCTTTGGATAGAAATGATGACATGTAATATGCATATGGAATGAGTAGCTAACTAATTGAATAACTGATGAACCGGTAGATATATAAAAAAGTAAAAATAATCTTGAATAAAATGTATTTCCTTTTGATTTTAAAAATAATATACTGTGAATGATAAGTATCTTGTAAATCAAATTCAATTAAAAGGGGTGATAGTTTTACAATCATATAAAATACAAAGAAAGTTGCTGTAATTTTAAAATTTTGGAGCCAATCATGTGTAATTAAGGAAATTTTAAGGGAAGAATAGCTTAATTTTCTCTAATTGATTACATTTGTTGTTTGTTAAACAATACCAGCATTTTTATAATTTAAGATTTTTTTTTAATTTATAAGATATTATAATTTTTAAAAACTTTAATGCAAAAAAATCTCATTAATTTTTTTTAAATCATAGCAATTTTAAAAGTGTAAATTTGTTTTTAAATAAACCTCAAATGTTAGATAATCTTATATAACGACCTTAAATTTTTTTATTTTTTATTTTTGAAAAAAAATGATATAATGTTATTTCATTAGTATTTTTTAGCTTTAAAAATAATGAAATTATAGGTATTTACATTATAAAAAATAAATTAAAAAAAAAAAATCATTATCACATATTATCACTCTTACAATTATATCAATATTATATTTAATTTAATTTCATAAACAAAAGTGATGAAAAAAATAATGTGATTAAAAATCTAAATCTCCATATAAATTGTATTTATTGATTTATTTAATACTCCATTGAATATATTCAATAATATGATATAATATCATTTTAAAAAATTAGAAATTTAAAAAATAAATTAAAAAAAATCATTATCCTTTAATCACTCTCAATTAAAAAAAAATAATGTGATTAAAAAGAAATCTCCGTATATTGATTCATTGAATTAAATACAGACAGAAAAAAAAATCAATTGCCCTCCGCAAGATTGTTGCCTTAAACAAACGCACTGTGAAAATTCAATCAATAAATAGCACTGGTCATGGGTTAAATAAAGGGAAATAACTACTTATCATAACATGACCCTGCAATCTACAATTTTCCTAACAGGAATAGACCCTTTTTTTTTTCTTTTTGAGGAAGCAACTGGTAAAATTGGATTTTTAACATTTTTTGCCAAGTAAACGAGGGGTAAACCTCGTATAAAATTGAATTAGGCTTTGGTTTGGTAATGAATTAACCTATATATCTCACTGCTCAATTTCAAATATTGCTTTAGTCTACACATAACCATTAAAAAGCATTTACAAGACCTATACCCAGCTCCTCTGCTAGCTCATCCCACACAGGTAGTAGCGTCAAGACAACAAGAAAAGTAGCAACAGCCACAAATGTCTTTCTCCATGTTCCAACCTCCGTCACATCATTTAAGCATGGTTTCTCCGGTGTCCTCTGGAAAAACATTAGTTCTTCATAAATACTTACAAAAACAACTACTTCAGTTTGATCATTTCCTTTCAAATTCAAGACAAGTATTTGCATACCTAACATAACAGAACATAAAGTCCCCAAGGAAGTGAAAGAGGTCCTCCAATCTGTTGAAAGAAGAAGAAAAAGAAAAAACAAATTCCATTTATGTTTTTAATGAATACCGAAAACAAGTAACAAATTATTATATTATTAAATCAAGAAAAGGACTAAGCAATAAGGAGGGTAACAACGTAACGCGGTGCATTAAGAACATAATACAGTTCATGATGTTGAACATGAGCAATAAATCTAGCTTCTAAATTTAGTATGAAATCTCCCCCAGTTCATGATGCTGAACATGAGCAATAAATCTAGCTTCTAAATTTAGTATGAACTCTCCCCCGCAAAACACTGGTAAAAGTTACAGGAGCTACCGCCACAGCCCACAACACCATTAGTCATGCTAAATCCATGCAACCAAATGGTTGAATTTTGTCATTAACAATGTTATTGAATAACTATATGTATGCTTTGTTAAATCTAAGCAAAGATTTGACATGCCACCCCTAATCCAAGCAATGCATAAGTAGTCAAACCAGAGCCAATTAGTGCACTTTTTCCAAAAGCACCCTGCAAAAACAAGTAATAAAATTAGCAATTTTTTTCATATCACAACGGACCAAAATTATAATACTCATCCTGTCATGTAGGATAATTTAAAGGGATTGGTGTTTGTCATTTTAAATAATATAAAATTGTGTCATTTTAGTCAAAATTACTATGTTTTATAATGAGAAAGACAAAAATCATGGCAGGAGAAAGTGGAGTTTTTTTTTTCTAATTTAAATATTAAATAAAAATAATAGTTTTAACTAAATGATTGTCTTTTAAAAGGATAAATATTTTTCCCTAATTTAAAACAACAATTAGAAACAGATGCTTTTTGCGGGTGAGAAATACAATGCTGATACCTACTCTTAAGAATAAGAAATTCATGCAAAAAAAACCTACCAATGAATTCTTTCTACCGATCTTAGAGGCAAATAGGGCAGTTTCAAAGCGACATATACTCCCTCCTCTCCCACCCTCTGTGCCTCTCTTTTTTAAAGTAATTATTCTCTACCACGAATTCTAAAATATACTAAGGAGACTGTCATTCAATAAATTCACATCTTCCAATAAAAAAACTATATTTTTGTCCATGTCCAAGGTTGTAAATTTATACCTAAGCTCAATACACCTTTAATATGTTATCACTATCATAATTAATAAAAAATACAAATGAAACATGAATGAAAGCTAGTTTGAATTTTGACCATATGCGAAACCTGGGGACACAGAAAGAGGAGTGTACACCAAAAACTATGAAAAAATCATCAATCACCATTAATTAACATGGAGTCATGGCATGCATATTATATTACAGGTTTTTACTCTCTGGAGACTTTGCTTTACCTTCGATATTAAACTACCCTAATAGTGCCTTAAGTTATTGGTCAAGTACTGAAAAATGGGGTAACTGGATCCTTGCACAAATTTTTTGACCAAGTTGTCATTCTAGTTCCTCACTTCAAACTTTTCCCATTACAAACTTGTGCCAACTTTCATTACAATCTGAAGTGGAGAATGATGAGATCCAGCCCACGATACAACAGAAGGAAAGAAGGACGACATAATGTGAACAGGACTGACATTACCAAGAACATGAGAGGGTAACTGATTTATCAAATAAGAAATAGCTCAAATAGTGTCCCCCAAATGAACTAGGAACTGGCATTTGGAGAGAAGAGCTCTAGTGATTTTAAGTACATGACGATTTTTCCTTTCAACAACATCATTTTGTTGAGGAGTATCAATACATACGAGTTCATAATGGATACGAAGCTCCTTGTGAAAGTTAGAGAAAGGTTGGCTAACATACTCCTCACCATTATCAGAGCGTAAACATTTTATGGACATTCCAAACTATATTTGAATCATACAGTAAAAAATTAACAAACAATTGATATACTCTGGATTTATCCTTCATCAAGTGAAGCCAAATTACTCGAGTACAATCATCCACATGAAACAAACCATTCAAAAATATTACAAACAGAGGTAGGTCCTCAAATATCAAAATGAATTAAGAACAAAAGATACAACATTTTTATTAGAACTAGGAGATAAAGTTACATAGTGGTATTTAGTCAACTCACATGCATCAAAATGAAAAGACTTAACTGACTATTTTGAATATAAAGACAGAAAAAAAGGCTTTAACAGAGACAAAGGTGGTATCCAAGATGCCTATATTGAATCCAAACTTGAAGCATGAGTCTCAAAGCTGGATTGCTAACAAGAAATTCTTAGTTTCTAATCGGGACTACCTTCATCACCATTGGTTGGAGATAACACAATGCTTCATGTTCCTTAGCAACTATAATCATCCTCTTCAGTGTAGGGAAGGTAAGAGTTTGACAGTACCACAACTAGTAATTGAGGTATGAGAGACATTAGCCTGGGTTACAGCCTTACCAAAAGATGGTTGATACAACAAAAGATATGGGAAACAAAAGGTCAAATGGTTAGTAGCACTAAAGTCAATAACCCATGAATCATCAGAGACAGTACTAGAAGCATTGAAGGATTGAGAATAGAAATTCTTACAAGAAATGGAGGTGGTTATGTTCTATTTCAAGGAGTAAAACTTGTGAAGGATGTCCCGAATTTCACAAGTAGTGAGCAAAAACATGCATTTCCGACTAACATCAACGGGTAGCAATTACTAATTATAGTAGCAAAATTATTTACTACAATTACAATGATTACAAATGTAACACATGCAGAACTGTTAAAACAAAGTATTAGTCCAAGTCATCAGAGTAATATCCACTATCAGTTATTGACTACCCACAAGAAAATAAAACATAATTTGTTTTTATTTAATCATTATAGGCATCCTCTTAATCAACCTATGCACATATTTACACCAACGTAAAGTTTATTTGTTGAAAGCCAATAGTAAAAATTAGTAAGTTTATTTGAATCATTCAGATCCCACATTTCTATAGTGAAAACGCAAACCTAACAAAAGCAGAAAACCAGAATCCCACACTATATTCTGAATAAAACACGCTCTGATTTGTTGTAATACTGAAAAATAAATAAATAAATTT